>JAUEKU010175598.1:0-10746 GCA_032274805.1 Gypsophila paniculata | reverse complement strand
AATTGCCATGACATCACCTTTTCTTAATCTTTGTGCTATTGCATCATGCACATCTTTGAATTGAATGGAGGGAGTAAAATTTAGATACCAAAATATAAAATTTCGGTGTCTACAAGTACAAAGATCACAATTTATTCAATATAATGATGAGAATTGATGTGAATCGACAAATACAAGTTCTTACTATATTAAAAGAAATTTGATCAATTAAAATCAATGTGTGTAAAGGAGGTTCATTCGGACTAATATTTGCGTGCAAATAAAATGGATTATTTCAACTTATTTTAAAAAAAAAAAAATTGGCTGAAACAAATTAAAATATTTGTAATAATAGTTAGATTGATCATATTTTAGTCATAAAAACTCAATTATACACACATGACGAACTTATTTCCTAATTTATTATCTTTTTTTTCTTCTTTTATTTAGATTTGATATTTTATATGAGTTAATCTCAATGTAATACTCTCATTTACTAAGCAAATATGCTCTCGCCAAATTATAATACGAGTAATTCCAAACCTCGGTCAACGGTCATATTACTCAAATTTAAAAAGACGGTAAAAAAAGCTCGGTGTATTTAAAGAGCACAACAGTCTGACGACATTGCACTACTAAACTTCTTTTTCGCTGAAACTTTGAGACCTCCTTTTATTCAATAATTGTACATATAGCACTATGTAACATTATAACCACCACTTTTTTAAAATTAAAAATAAAAATAATTTTTTAAATATGTGTCCACTGAATACACGTTATAAATTTTAAAATGAATATATTCAGGACATATCTCATGAAAATATAGATTTTTTTTAGCTTCAATGAAAATGAATATTATCAACACATTTATTTCCATGTAATTATTTTCATAAATTATTGGTTAAAACTTATATAGTCGGTATAAGATTTGTCTTGTTTATAATATTTGATCCGTTTTAAAAGTAATGGGAAAATATGTTATGTTTTGTACCGCATCACTCACATACGGAGTATGTCTTATGTGACATGACAAGCATCATATCATTCTTAATAAAATATTCATGTGTACGCAATATAAATTCTATTGAGACAACGATAAATTACTTACTCTTCCAACTAACTTAATTAATTATAGCAACTATCTAATGACTTAGATAAGTCTTTCAATTCTTTAATTAAATGAATGATTGATGATAGTTAGTGCTAAATCTAGTAAGCTAAGGTGATTAAATTAGGACACTCATGAATGACAAACCACCAAATTTAACAAACTTTATCGTTTATTTTTAGGAATAGCTATAAATGCTTAACAATTTCCCACGTCATTGCTATATTACCGTATGGGGTACTTTGTACAAAATTTTATTCAAGTATCGAAGTACACAATTTATACTTAGAGATGACAATAAATATCATCTAAACCAAATTTTATAGGATTCAGGTTCAAATCAAACAGATCCTTAAATTTACTTGGACCCATATCCAGATCCAACGAATTTGGAATCTAATTCTTTTGCGGCTCCTTAATTTAAATTAAAAATAATCGATTTTAGTTAAGTTTATAAAATAATTCTCCAATTTTTAACTTCAAAATTATTTTTGAATATCAAAATATCTCATATTATAATATATAACTAATTGAAATAATAAAAAAAATGTCTCATAAAAAACCTTGATGATAAAATTGGCAAATATTCAAGAAATTTTAATGAAGAAAACAAAGGATCTCTTCAAACCCAAATTTTACAATCTGACTTTCTTTTTGGTTGCTTACTCCATATAACTTTTAACATATCCATTGATTTAATTTAATTTAAAAAGAGACTAATTACTACATAATTAATGTCAACTGTATATATATACCGTAATTGTCAAAAACTTGGTCGATCCAACTCACAATTTTCACTCATAGTTAAAAAAAAAAAAAAGAAGGAAAATCGCTCACACATCAAGGATGCTTGTCAATAATCTTGTGTCACAATAAACAACAACGCATCGCCGCAGAGTACTTGGAAACTCTCGAACAGTCATACCCTTGACCACTTTTAACATATCTACTCCTTCAGTCCCTCTACCTTCTAATTTTTTCTCCATACTTCGTGTATAAAGTTCCAATAAAGACGATCTTTCAATATTATAAACTCCTTAATGATACTTTGTATTTTTTTTCAACAACTAAATTTCAATACTTCGTTATAGTTATATTAAGTACTCCCTCTATCTTACTCTTTTTTCTCACGTTCCTAAAAAAGAAATTTCACTTTTTTATTCTAATTTCGATTTTTGTCAATTTTCCACCAATCTCATCCACACCATCTATTTTATGGAATTACTTTTTTTTTTTCACCAATCTCTTCCACACAATACACTCCTCTTATTATTTGTGCCAAAACCAAATGTAGCAAAAAGAGAGAAATGAAGAGAGTAGTTCTTTTTGCTCCATTCCTTACTATGCTGCAAATAAAAGACAGATTCTAATATTTACCGAGTATATTACATTTAAATTATATTAACGTGAACATTCTCTCCATATTCTGTGCATACAATTTATATAAAACAAAGAGACGTACTCTCAATCAGTTATTATTATTATTATTATTATTATTATTATTATTATTATTTAATCCGTACTATATTTGAAATAATTCTTACATAATATGTCAATAATAAATAATAATAAACCTAGCTAAAATGAGTAAATATTTAATATTTTTGAGAATTAAACCATAATACTTTTATGATGTATTTTAAGGCCAGCAAATGACACATACATAACTTTGCAAAGCCTTACCTTATTCCCATTTGATTTCAAACAAATTTGTGACATATATTTTGCAACCAACTCAACTGCTCCAACTTTCATATGTTAGCATGCCACTACACTCCGTATGAAAAGAATGTGAGGAGGTTTAAAGAATTAATTATCACCTTGTGTGAAATTTACATTCATCTGATCTCCACAAAATTACGATTATATTTCGTGCCTTTTAATTGTTTATATACCTTTTTTTTAACCGTAGTAATAATTGAGTTTTGAAATAAAGTATAACGAGATCGTTGTACTTTATGCAATCTAATATACGGAGTAAAAAGTTGTGTTTGAAAAAAAAAACAAGAGCCAAACATCCCTAAAAGAACAAACCGAATACAGAGTTATTAAATACTCTATAAATTTTTTGAAAACAGTAACAAACTCTAAAAATGTTTGTGTTAATATATATACTCGTATATCTTATGCAATAATTGATTAAACTAATATTTTCATCCACTCGAATCACCCAGATCATTTGATATCACATTTCACACCGTATCCTATACAATACAAGATCTAATCACGATATAAACGAAAAAAAAAAAAAAAAAAAATCTATCCCAAAATGTTATAATACTTGGTAAAGCACTAGAAAACCAAAATCCAAGAATATGTACCCCGTAAATATTATACTCCGTAACTAACTTATATACTCCATTCATTTAATTGAATTAATTTCGTTTCGATTTTTTTTATACGAATGTTACGAAGTAATATAATAAGACCCTTACGGTCATGGCCCTAAAAGTTGTCCCGTCAATAAACTACCGAACAATTAATTGAAATTGTTTGACAACGCACGTAACAACATAGGACCACCTCGCTACATACATCCACCTCCGCCTCGCCCCAACATATCCCAGGTCTTTTCTATTTTCACCTCTTCTCTTCTTCTGTTGTGGTCGTTGTCGTGGTCAATTGGCTCCCTTGTTCGCTACTATTGGAACACGAACATGAATACGTACACGATCCACTCCGGCTGTTAATAGCTGGAGTGGCCAAAAATGTTGGCCGCTCCTCCCCGGCCATAATTACCAAAAAACTATTCGGGTACACTTCCGCCACTTTCATTTCCGTCTCTTTTACCTTCTCCTCTCCGGAATTGTCCCCGGAGTTCATGTGGCCGGAGAGTTTCCAATACGAGCACGCGAGGATTAGCAGTGCGAAGGCTATGAGCCCTAGCATAGCCGCCAGGCCGCCAAATAAATACGGCACTGGCGACTTCCACCCTGTAGTGGGTGGTGCTGACATGTGGCGTTGATGATGTGGCGGGAGCGTCTCTGCTCCATACGCTCCCGCCTTATTTACTATGTGTAGTACCTCAAATGTTATTCTATTTGTCCTCATTTTATTTATATTTTTATTTATTGATTTTGTGGAGTTTATAATTTAAATATAAATGATAGAGAAAAAAAACAGGAGATGATGAGTTGAGAAGAATAATGTGGGTGAAGAGAGGTATTTATAGAAAGAGTGTTTGAGTGGAGATTTTTTTACTATGTTGTGTGAATTAACTATTAAGGGTGTTGATGTCATAATTCAATTCATGCATTAATTCATTGAAACATTTGTCCCATAAGAAAAAAGGTTTGAGCTTATTTAATTTTTTGGGTGTCCTATCTCATTTGTGGGGCAATCATGAATGCCTATTGGTTTTCTAAATTACTGTAGTATTTTCTCGATCATGATCAGTTGTTATTTATATATAAAATTATGTTTATATAATAAAAAAAAAGTCTAAAAATTGATTGATATTAAAAGAATTTATTACTCTGTATGTTTTAATATCAAAATTTTTTCGATTTTTTAACTAGAATTTCAAAATTTTTTAATTTTTTTTTATTTTATAAGTATTCTGCTCCCTTAAAATTTTTCTGCCTCCTGAACTTAAATTCTGACCCCGCCATTAGTTAAATGGCGATTTGAACGCGTGATGTATATAATTCAGGAAATATAAACCTCATTTTAATTTATATATAGAGTATATTATATCATGTGTTGCTATATTAATGAAACAAAACAATCTATTAGTATAGGGTGGTTGAATGATAGATATATGTATAATTTAAGGTGATTTAGTATTGAAAGTTTGTATTATTGTAAGTTTGTGATTCTCTAAATAATAGTGAAGGATCTTAGTACTGTCGAAAGGAATTTGGCATCGTTTTATTTTTCCCCACATTATATACTACAATTTAGTTTAAAAATAGTTACTTATTTGTGATTAAATTCTAACGTGGCGATAAACCTCTAACTTATTTTTGCATTGCCGCTGCTCAGTCACTCGCCAAGTAGTTTATTTATTATTTTGATAATATATATACTATTTATGGTTCAGTTATTTTCGTAACAAATCAACTATGAAATCAATTATATCTAAAAAGCCCATAAATATTGTGAATTACGAAATATATATGATTAAAATGAAATCGAGGAGATAATTATTTACCCGATCAAGGTAGTAACAACAATGAGCACGTCAATGCAAGTTACACACGTCTTGAAGCAAACAATCACTTAGGATAATGTTGGCCATTCTCTCAGTTGTTTGTTATCATTATATTCTTTTTACTCAATTATTTATTTCTCTATTTATCATCATATACTACTACTACGGTACTACCTGCTCATTATAGTTGCTTCCAGTACTTTGTTGGGTTTTAGTTGTTTTCCGTTGTTTTATTACTAGTATGCGACAATTACTTAAAAGCAAAATTAAAGGTGTGTATGTACCAAAAAGTAATGTGCCCCTCAAGTAGTCGTGAAGTCATGGTTATTTTAGTAGGGCACGTCTGTCTCGTTATTTAAATTTTTCATTTCGGAAAATAATTGTAAAAAGTAATATATGATGTGTATATTTGTATATTTTATTTATTTCGGCGTATTGTTTAAAAGTTTTAGTGGTTTGGGATGAGAGTTTTATGGTGATTGGTGGACGTATGATTAAAATCAAGATGGATATCAAATTGAATTATCAATTCTACAAAAGCTGAACAAAATAGGCATTTTAAATAATGATAATATTTGTGATTGTTTTTAAAAGCATGGTGGTGACGACATTGTTTGATACCTTATGAATTACGAAGCATCAATTTTTGTTTTTATTTATTTGGAATGTCATGCATATTTGTATCTGCACAAATTTTAGGTGGAGCCATAAGAAACAGTACTCCATAGTACTATGGAGTATATATACCATTACTTTGTTTTGATTAATAAGGATATTCATTTACTTATAATTAAAAGTTTGTCGAAAAATTGTAAACTTATATTCTAAATTTCACCATTTTAACCAAAATCATTAAACAATTATTTGAGTTTGGTGGTCAGATTGCCAACATTATGGCTATCAAAGTTTAAATTTACCATTATCTTTTGTGATTATCTTCACGCCAAACTAATAACCTTCTTTCTATTGCAAAATCGCATGGATACATCCTAACGTAATCAATATGTTATAAAGATCTTGAAACTCATGTTAAGCCCTCCATTTCAGTTAATTATAGTATTAATTACTCTAATATTCATGGATTAATTAACCATTTTTTATCCAAAAAATTACAATTAATTTGCGTATTATCCAAATTCAATGATTAAACTTGATAGCTTTTGATCTTTGTGATGCCAAAGATCTGTTCGTCGGTCCTTCTTAATTTTGGGTCAAAAGTAAAGGTATATAAATAAATGTAACCGAAAGATAGAATCATACAAACTTGATCACGTAAGATCAAAAAAAAATAATGTTATTCATTTTTTTGTGCAACAGATCTTCGGTGAGACCGTTTAACACCATGAGACCTACTGCTTTTCAACCAAAAAAATATCTAGGTAATTATCTCATCGTGTAAGAGATCTCATAATAACTTTATTGTAAGACTGTACAATTTAAAAATTTGTGTTTTATTAGTAATAATGTGAATGGACCTATGACATATACAGTATATAATTTCAACAAATATAACCTTAAATAATGCTTCACTACTTTTGGGTGTCCTATAGTAACAAAGTCAAATGCCTCCGAATCTATGACAATAATTGAATAAATTAACGACTCATGCGTGACTAGATTAGAAGTTTCCTATAGTCTTTTTATATGATTTAATTAAGCTCAAAGTTTCCTTAATCTAGATTAGAAGGTCTAGAACCACAAAAAGAAGATCTAAAAAGGGTTTTATTTGCGTGGTTGATCCATTATACGGTTCATAGAACCTTAATTTTTATCAAATCATCATTGTATTTATTATGCGTGAAACCAATAATGTCTTGAATAAGAATAATTTATTCGATTATATTCCTTATACATTACATGCATGCATGGGCGCATGGCTGATATAGAATATTTGCTTTGTTAATTCGGGACATGTTTTGAATGTTAAGCTTATTAAATTAAATTAAATATTTATGGATTAAGAAGATAATATATTTTTCCTTATTATTTGGAGGAGTGGAAGAATATTTGAAAAACCATAACAAAGTTAATAAGAATGTTAATTAAAGGAGGATTTTAATATAATAGGGATGGTATCTATTTTCTAGTGGTTATTTGATTAACGTATGAGTTTACGAGAAAAAAAAAATTCTTGCTTTGAATTATCTAAATAAAAAAAAAATTATTTGCTCTCTAGGTATTTATTTTTTGTTGGAATTTTCAATTATAAATGGAAAACAAATAATCAAATTTATCTATCATGTAATACGAGCTAAAAAATAATGTGAATAGAGATAATTATTTCTACAGCATAAAAATCAATTAAACAACTTTTATTTAGTGTATCGTGCAAGTTTCTAACACCTACATATATACTGCTTCCATTATCTGAAATTCTGTTTGTATATATACTTGTAATTCTTTTAGTATTTTATATACGTGTATATCATGTTTTTATTTTTCATTGGTGTTGTATTCTTTTAACACCTAAAAGTTAAAACTAACATGAGTGAGTATTGATATTTCTAATCATATTTTTTTTACATTCGAAAGTTTTATATAATAAATATAAAAATGGAAGATATTCACGAAACAAATGAAATAATATGTAAGATATGTGGAAACAAGCTTTTGCACGCAAATGTAGTGTGGGGGTTATTTTAAAGTAATGTTATATTTAATTTTAAAAAACTTTTGTAATGAAGTAAAATTTTAACAAAATGTACTTCATTCTAGTACTTCATTCTAGTATTTTATATACGTATATATCCTATTATTGGGTTAGGTGATATTAGTATGAAGTACTAAAATATTAGTAAACGTACTTTAACGGTGTACAATTTGTATATAATGTGAATTTAAGAAAGGAAGATTACATTGAAATTTTGCATCAAAAGGACAGATAATAATTGTGGAGAAATAAGTGCCTAATCCCACACTTTAGGCCTTTTAGGGGTCCTCCATTACTCCAAAAATCTCAAATGGATTGAATAATCAATTAAACATTTATAAAAGTATAACATAAATATTTCCTCTAAGTTGGTGGTATACTTAGTTAATATAATCGAGGATGTCTTAACGTAATGATTTGAAGATTTTGAACATAGTTATTATGGGCAACGAGATTTTGAGTTTGAAACTTTGAATCCTCTCCATATTATTGTATTGGTCTTGCACTTTCATCATCTTTTTTCGAAAAAGGTACAGTTGATTAATATTGATAATGTTCTATATCACTTGAGGGCTAAAAAGGATGGGCCGATGGGGTGTAAACATAGACTTGATAAATTGAAAGCTAATTCAAGTTAACTAATTAACCAACCTTACTTGTCAATGACATTTCACTCTCTAAGAGAATGAATATCATATTATAAAATATACTTTCAAGTAAAATGTATTTATGGTTAATTATGCCTAAAATCATAACTGCTTATTTTTTTTTTCTCTAGTTGAGTAGACATCATCTCTAATAATGTTTTTATGATAGTCAATACAAACTGATCCTTAGGCCATCGCTGCCATATTTATCACGACATATGGATCATTACTTGCAAGATAACAAAATTTTGATGCTCAAAAGTAGTCAAAAGTCATAAAAAAATATGCGAGTACAATTTTGACACTTTAAATCCTAATTATAATATTTCCGACATAGAAATTCGCAACCTATTATAGTCATGCATGCTCTTAAACCTTGCACTAAAAAACTAGCTTTAAATTAATCTTAACGAACCAAAATTCAACTGAGCTAAATGAAATCGAATAACAATGAAGAATTTACTTTCAAGTGTAAAGTGTTGATATATAAAAATATATAATATATGTCATATAATTGTTTATCGTATATAAAACTAGTAAGTAGATGCTATGAACCCAAAAAAATAAAAACGAAGATGCACTCTCACATTTGATTGGCAAATGTAGAACCAATGAAGAAGCGACATTGTTTACACATTTATTATGTGAGACAGTGGGCGGTCATTTACTCATTTGTTAGTCCTATTTTAGATGGGAGTAAGTCTTCTTAAGACTGTCTCACACTATATTTATAATAATACTATTAGTTCAATTTACTATTTGGAGGGGACGAAAATATAAAGAATGAGAAACCGTACCCCGAACCTCCATTGATATTAGCTCGAAGCTTGCGTTAATGGTGAAGTTAGTTAGAGAAGGGGATATTTAGGGAGAGAGTTAGTTATGAGGAAAGAGGTAAATAAAATGTGTGTAATGAATTAATTAAGTGGAAAGTTACATGGGTATTGTTTTTATATACAAATGTGAGGAGTAAGCAATTAACTAACTAACCGACCCCAATGATATCGACTAAGCTATACACGTCGTAGTACGCTTATTCTCACAAAGAACATAGACAAAAAGTAAGAAAAAGGTTACAAAATAAAAGCAGTTACTAACGTCAATAAAATGAGTACAAATATTATGAAACTGGTTACGAAAATATGGGTCACAATTATCGCTAAGTGAGGTACAAAAATTATATGGTTACGAAATACGAATGTATTGGTCTTATTGTAAGACGGTCTCATGCAATAATTAGTCATAAAATCTTTTAGAAAGGGGAAAACTAACTAACTTCATTGTAAGACGATCTCAAAATAAAATAAGGGACCTTTAATTAATCAAACCCAAAAACAAAATCCAAGATAATACCCAAAATTGAATTTCATGATCCAAGCACTAAATCAACAGAATCAACCATCAAATTGTCACAAATTAGAAAATCAAAGTGTAAGTATCTCATGAGACCGTTGTACGCCGTATAACTGTTTCGTGATTGGTCCCACATAGCAATAAATGAAATTCACTAGCATATCGGTAAAAATCAAAACATACCCATCATGGCAAATGAACATAATCCTTACATAAAAATGCATTTAATTAAACACAAACATAATTAAGAAATTAATTGATTATATAATTAACCCAGAAGAAATTAACATGAAATTAGTAAGATTATTAATAAAAAAAAATGAAGAAAATTGAAAGACGTACATTGATGTCATTGCCAACAGAATTGAACTCTTTGTTGGCTTTTTGGCCTAACCAATATGATCCCACTTTGTTGAATATTTGATCCATTTTTTTTTGTCCTAACCAATATTATTATTATTATTATTATTATTATTATTATTATTATTATTATTATTATTTTCTGATTTAATTTATCAAAATTAAAAAAAAATATTGGGAATTTTTTTATGAATTATGATACACCCTTTGTTTTGGTCAGCTGAATTTTTTGATGGTTTGAGAAAGGGTTCTCAAGTGGGGGGGTGAGAGAAAGGAGAAAAGTCGGATAATACACGATCTAGTTTTAGTTTGTCAACTAAGTCATGATTAAAATCTACAATAAGTCTCCCCGGTCCGTCTTAACGATAAAGCGGATCAAGTATTGTCTCATTTGTACATATAAGACAAGTTTTTTTTTTTATGTATTTTATTTTTGTTTTATTCAAACTACTTTAACAGTGTTAAACTTAAATACGGATATATAATTTTTAAATTA
>JAUEKU010175587.1:0-10748 GCA_032274805.1 Gypsophila paniculata | reverse complement strand
CACAAAAAAATTTGTGCCCCCCCTTAAACCCAATTCCTGCGTCCGCCACTGACTGCAGCCATGCCGCTGTAGTTTGATTATTGCAAGTGTTTTCATCTCTGGGCAGATGGTGCCACTGTATGGATCACATTATGCAGCCGTGTATTCACATGGAGGGACGTATGGGGCTTCTGCTGCACCCGTTGTAAGTGTGTCTCACATTCACTCTCTTTTGTGCTTCTTGCCACCGACCTTCATAACAAAAACATCTGTTTAAAGTGATTAAAGACCTGTTGATCGATCATACTTTAAGAAAGCTATTGTGTTTCCTGTTTTCGTAATCGCTCCTCAGTCCAGTAAATAATCTAATTGCACGACTCGGCGTTCTCGAGCTATATACCGTGATTCTGGCATCGTTAGGGCAGTGAAATATTTGATTTGTTTCCTCATACAACCAGACGAGGAAAGCAGCATCGATGATGCTACTGCATCTTAGTGTATGCAGGTTGCAACTCCCTTAACTTTAGAAACTCCAACAAGATCTTCAGGAAACAATAGTGGTTCTGCAAAGAAGTCTAAGGAAACTGATGTCAATGCAGCGTCAGGAAACGGAAATGCTGAGAGTGCTGTGGATGCTGGTCGTCGGGGCCAGTCCCACAGGTTAGTTTGATTTCTCTCAAGCCTTTTTATTTTTGTTTCTTTATGTCTTTTCTCATGAGATGTCTCAAGTAAAGTACTCACACTTCTAGTCGTAAAATTATGCAAGTAAACAGAAGCAGTTTTGTTCCCTTGCCTATGCTTATTATCATCGCAAAATTGGAATTCATTAAAAGTCATTGCAGCGAAAAGTGGTATGTTTTAGCAAATATGGCATGAACAATACTCCGTATTAACAGTAACCTATTTCTCTGTATGGTGTTTATTTTTAGCACGGATTGCGGAACCGAAGGGTCTTGTGACACAAGTGATGGAAGTACAGCAAGAGTATGTTTTTTTACGTCTCTCTAGGATTGTAGCTTGTGGGTCCTTAATTCTTTATTCATGCATGACATTTGGACGTAATCAGGAGGACGACAGTGGCAGAAGTTACAACGGGGCATCAGACTCAGGTATGTGTAAGACTTCATTTTAGATATCGTGGCCACGTAAACTGTGTAGTGATCTCAACCATTTTAACGATCTCCTAGTGAAAGTTTTCAACAATGCAGTGCTCTGTGTACTTGTTGCGGTTTTGGTATGTTTTTCTTTATAATTGCTACGGAGTACTGTTTTGAGTCACGTTGCTGTGTTTAAACGTAAATTGTAAACCATGATAATCACTTGATCTATGTTGCTAAGTAGTTTGATTGGTGATGTACGTGTGCTAGGCACGTGTAATATGCAGAAAGTTCCTGGCATACCAATGGCCTTCACCAAATCTTTGAGAAGTTTTCCGAAACCTGAGATGAATCATTCCAATGGAAGAGCTAATGGAAATGAATCTACGCGTGCTGCACTCAGGCATTGTGGCATTGATGTACAGGTACGGCTTCCACCTCATGCTCCAATCTTTACGTGTACACAGAGTTGGCTCCAACATTATTTTGTACAGTTGTACAAATAGCACAGCAGCGTGACAGTTTAATTGGCGATATATGTGTGCTAAGTAGGTCTATTGACGTTCGCAATCTTGATATTCCTCAGGCTGAGAGAGCCTTAAAACGTGAGAAGAGGAAACAATCATATCGAGAATCTGCTAGAAGATCATGGTTTGATATTGCTCAGGATGAGAGAGCCTTAAAACGTGAGAAGAGGAAACAATCAACTCGAGAATCTGCTAGAAGATCAAGGTTTGATATTCCTCAGGATGAAAGAACCTTAAAACGTGAGAAGAGGAAACAATCAAATCGAGAATCTGCTAGAAGATCAAGGTTGAAGAAGCAGGTGGAAAACAAACTACATAAAGATAAGTTTCTGTATTCCATGTATTTATTTTTCCCTTACATTATGGCATTATCTTGTAGGCTGAGATGGATGCTCTTGGAAGGACAGTCGATGCTTTAACTGCCGAAAATTTGGCCATTAGATTGGAGATTAATAAGCTGGTAGAGGACTCCGAAAAGTTTAGATCAGAGAATGGCCTTTTAAGGGTAATTTCCATTGTGATATCATCGACTTTAAGCTAACGTTAAACTGTTAAACTGTCTAATGAGTATTTGCTCTTTCGAAGATACTTTTATTAGACAAAGTATCAATTTGTTGGTAACAGCGACAGTCTTTTCTGGTCAATTTGTTGCAGGTGAAGCTGAAGGATATGCAGGGACAAGCAGTAGTCATGATCTGTAAGACCGAAGCTGTCGAAAATTCACCTGTGAACACCGAACATTTGCTAGAAAGAGTAGATAACCCTATACCCAACATGAGACCATGAGCAAGGCGAATGAAGTTGAGTACGCTTGGAATACAGTAGTAGCCTAGTAGGTGACTCGATAGTGATATGTAGACAGGTAAGGTTGCTAATTTGGTACGGAGTATATCAGACCGCAAAAACAGTTTTGTCGAGTTGGAACCGATATTTCGTATTAGTGCAGGTGGTTGTTCATAGAGAAGCTTTTCAGAGTGGTGTAATAGGCATTTTGGCACCATAGTGATTTGTGTTAATGTCTCTATTCATATCCATTTCTTTATTGTATCATGACCTTTAGAGCTGTTCACGGGCGGGTCGGCCCGCAAGCCCGGCCCATTCGGCCCGCTAAATAAATGGGCTTGGACACAAGAATTTCACAAATGGGCGGTTAATGGACAAGAAAAATTAGGCCCGCTAAATAAATGGGCGGGTACGGGCTTAACTTAAAAGCCCATCGGCGGCCCGCTAAGCCCGCAAAACTATGAACTTTATAAAATTCTAATAATCCACAAAACTATTACGTCCAAATATTACAAAACTATCAAGCTCATGTATTATTCCCTACAAAACTATTTAAAAAACTATCAAGCTTTTTAAAAAATCTAACAAAACAAACTTTATAAAATCGTCTTGTGTAATTGAAAAACATGTTTTATGATGACACGTGAGGTTTAATATGAATGATAGAAACTATTTACACTTTGTCACTCGTACTTATTTTCTATGGTGGTATATTTTAATTCTAAGAAAAAAATGGTTTAAAGCCCGCAAGCCCGCGGGTAAGCCCGCAATTTAAATTGGGCGGGTATGGACAACCATTTTAGGCCCGTTCTTGCGGGCTTGGGCATGAAAATTGGGCCCGTTGGACACTTTTCATCGTGGCAAGCCGGCCCAAGCCCGCAAATGATCACCTCTAAATTGACCTTGTTGTGGATGTTAACTGTGGATTTATTTCCTGTGTTATTACATCAATCTCGAAACGAAGACGGATCGGTCTGGTTTAGAAATTTTCCGTATGAGATTATTATATACATATCATGAGTTATTTTGACAATCATATCGTCTATTACAAATTTACAACCAATTTGTAAAGTTGTAGCGTGTGATTGTTGTATGCATATAACGAGTATCTTTGACAATTATTACAGCGATCATAGCCGTTACTAAATGATAGTATCTCAGATATGCTTGTTGAAATCATACTCTGTTCGTCCCCGTCATTTCCTTTTTATATGAGATAAATTTCAAACATAAATAACAAATGGAATAGAGGCATTACAAGTCTTATTCGGATCTTCATGAATTTTTCGATATGATGACTAAATTATGACCATAATCATAACAAATTAATCATTGTTTTCGCGAAGCTAATAAAATTGCTGATTTTATGGCAAATTTAGGATACACTTGTCCGAATCATTCGAGGTTGTTTGAAAGTCATTGACTACGTCTTGCCTCTTCCATCCAAAAGGATGAAATATGTTGATCATATACTCGAAGGTCAATCTATTTTATTATCTTAACGAAAATATACCCAATTTAAAATTATCTGGAATTACATTTTCGTCTCAAATATCTGTCAAAACAATTTTTTTAAAAAAAAAAAAATAAATAAAACTATTCAACTAAAACCCTAAACCCCCAAATTAATCGACATTCAATCAATTTTGCGACGAAAATCTCTACAATTCTGATTCAACTACCATCAAATTAGGTATTCATTCATTTTCTTTCTATTAATCATCATCTATCCAGCATTTTGATTTTGTATATGATTACATGTGAAAATTGAATTGGGGAAAAAATTAGATGTTAATTAACCTAGCTGAGATCAATTTCCGATACCCTTTTCAGTTTCATGTTATGTGATTTACAATTGTAAATTAGGGTTTCAAAAGCTTGCGTCCTTCAATTTGTTGATGTTTGAGCAAATTTGGTTAATTTTGAGATTATGATGTGATTAGAATTGTTATTAATTTGGGAATCGTCGAACTGTGCTAAATGATAATTACCATTCTATCGTAATTTAGGATGAACTTGACATATTTACGAACATTTATTAAGGTCCCGTTCTTTCGGACTTAATTTTAGTTCAGTTTAGTTTAGGTCAACTGGTCCCGATACAATTTGTTCTTAGTTCAGTTCAGTACAATTCAGCTGTTCCCGATACAATTTGTTCACTTATTGGAGCTGAGTTGAACAGTTCCCGATACAATTTGTTCATAGTGCAGTTTAGTTCAACTGTTGCCAATACAATGTCTTCTTAGTTTAGCGCAGTTCAGCTCAACCTCCTATAAATCTAAAGAACATGAATCATACCATGTTAAACGAAGCTACTTTTAAACACGGCTTCATTACAACCTTGGCCCCTAGCGAGGACCGAGGGGGAAGGAGGTCGTTTTGGGCTAATGAATTTAGATGATAACTTGATTGTATGATCAGATTGGAGACAGTTTAGGCTCATTTCCAAAATAGGAAGTCAAACAAATGACCGAAATGTATGGAGTACGTTCTTTATAACCCCGTCCCATGTTTTGATCACTGGTTTGGCACGAGTTTGAGATTATGTTTGCTGTTAATAGGAATTAAAATGACAAGGGGGGCTATACCTGATAAATGGTCTATGAGGATTTTGTGGGCTTGTGCTCTCGGAAGTGCTGTTGGTAATGCATTCTTCTGATTTCCTCTGCAATTTTTGAATTTTGTGTCGAGAATTTGTTTTTTGGCTTTTGATTATGAAAAATTGGGAAATTTTGCGGAGTATGTTGTGAATTTTTGGACTATGTAGGTCTGTACATGGTTGTTGTGGAGAGGCAGATACAAAATAGGGAGAAAATGATTGCTGAAGGATTGGCGTCGATGGAATCAAGCGGAAATTCAAGTGAGGATGTGTAGTTTTTTTTTAGAGTTGGAGTTGAAACTTTGAGGTTTGCTTCTATGTTCCCTAGTATACTTTGTTGTTTAGGATGAAAACGAATGAAAATTGAGTTTGTTGAGATTGTTTCATTTGGGAAATCAACTTCAATGTTCATACATTAAAGTAATAAAGCCCTTTTTGAGCTATGTGGGAGAGTTTTGGCCTATTTTACACATTGGATTCTCCAGTTTCGATGTTTTAGTCTTGAGTTTTGGTTTAGTCTGGTCAGACAGGGTTCGCCACTTCGCCTATGCTGCTTCACATCATCCTTTCGTTATTCAGTGTTTTTGTGTTACAGTAGTAACATGGTAAAACCTTGTTCATCAGCTTCATGTCACTCTTTTGGTCATATGTATACTCTTGGCGTACGCCTGAAGGTCTCGTCATGAACATCACTTAGAAATTGTCGGAAATTGAGCTTGCATTTGGCAGTTTCTGCACTAGTTTTCAGGGAGCATTGTATGGGGTGTTTGGCTTCCTGAGCCGACAGGCCCAGGGTCTAGTCGGTGGAACCAGTGAACCATGCAAGGCTTTCGGGTTCAGTCGAAGCTTTGGCAATCACCAAAGGAGGTATGCGCATGAAGCTCCGCGGCAACAGGAGCCACTCAGTCCAGGGTGATGATTCTTTAGTTGTGGTCCAGTCTTACACCTATTTCTGCAAATTTTGGGGACTAAAAATCGTCTTTGATGTCAAAATCAAGCGCCGGAATGCTTATGTGAAATAGACATAGATATTTGGGTAAATTGAGGGAAAAAAAAGGAGTGTACATCGGATGTACTACATAGTAAAGTCAAATTATTTTGAGTTTTAAAGTAAAGTTTTTGAGCATTTTACAAAGCCTTTACACAAACTCGGACTCTTTATAAGTAAACTCCAAAATTATGTCACAAAACCCAGAAATTTAAATCTGACATATCTACATCATCAGATGTATGATACGTATGTGAAATAGACAAAGATAACATTGCAACTTCGAATGCAAATGAGTAAATTATCGAAAGAGCATAACCGGTGCACCTAAGTATTTCGTATGATACGTATGTGAAATAGACAAATTAGTTTAGACCATGACATGGTCCACCCGGTGCACTTAAGTAAATAGACAAAAATATTTCTCAATGCCCTGAAAACGGTAGGTGAAATGGGGGGTTTTTAGGGTCGTAAAAATACGGTCCTACGTGGACATCATTTGTTGATATATTCCTATTTCCTGTCTAACCGATAATTATTTTTTAAAAAAATACCATTTGGACCAAAGATTCAATAGTTTCGTTTCCTCCCATTCCATTGAATTGTTGGATTTTTTCCTTAAGTGGCTTCAAATTAAAGGTGTTAGTCGCTGTCCAATACCGTAGTATGGCGCACAACAACTTTACGATTGGTTCTCCACTTTACGATCTTATATTTGAGAATTTGCGAATCTAAAATTACTTTGGTCATTGTTTTGGAAATAATCATCAAAACAAATAATCCAAATCTGAAATAACATGACTCGACCCAAAGCACGATATATAACCGAACAAACCTAATACACCCAAAGTAAATCCTCCTATTCTATTAAAAGACAGTTTTTGCTCATATTTTTTTTCCCGCCAAAAACCTTTGCTCATCCACTCAAAAGTGAATCTTATAAAAAATAGCAATTACAAGATTTGAACCCATAATCTCTATTTTAGAAATTATTATCATTACCAGTAATCTATATTTATTTTTATGTTTCATTATTCAACATATAAATCTATGATCCTACTAAATCACACTCTAGGATAATTGACGAATCTTTATTATAAATGCAATCTTTGTACATATTAAACATTTTTTAAGTCACACGAGATTATAATTTTTTTCTAAAATATAATCAATAAATATATAATTTTTTCTTTAAAAAAACTTATTAACTATAACCTACCATCTAAAAATTTGTTATTACTTATATAAATAAATACTCTTAAAAAATATATATATTAATAATAAATAACTAAATAAATCGCGCATTGGGCTAAACTAGTACTCCCTCCATTCAACTCCAATTGCATAACACTTTTTGACACTATTTATTTAGCTAGAGAATCTTCACAATTGCTCGCAATATATAAATAAAAATATAGTCATGTGAGATTTTGTTTGATTCGTCTTTATGAGTACAACAAGAATATCAAAATTTTATAATTTTTTACCATGTATAACTATAGATATTGTCGTTACAAATTGCGCCTCGACAAATGTGAAAAAACAAATAATGCAATTGGAGTTGAATGGAGGGAATATGATATAAACCCAAAGTTAAGTTGAACCTAGACATCAATCACACATTGTGCGGACGGCAGAAAATCCCTAGTTGTCATGTGAGACGGTCTCATCTGAATTGTTTGCTTTGGAGATAGAAACTGAAGATGAGAAAGAACACAAAAACTTGTTCAAATTATAAACACATACCATCTGAACTTTTGACTCAAATTTTTGTATCATTGCCAGTCACAACCCTGGTTCGATTCCGGTCTGTTTCTAAACAATGGCGCTCTTTAATTGATGACCCGGACTTTGTTTCAATGCACTTAAAAAAAAATTGTAAAACTGATTTTCACAACAATAAATTACTCGCTTTTGAGCAGTTGGAAAGCATTCGTGGTCGTGGTCGTGGTCGTGGTCGTGGTGGTAGTCATGAATGGTTGTTGACATTTCGCCAAGCTGAACACCTGTATAGGAGTTGTTACAGATACATTATTGTAGGGAGCTGTCATGGGTTGTTTTTTATGCGCACTTTTGCCGGTCCTTGAACACAATACAGACTATGGAATCCTAGTATTAGAAAAGCATTGCTAATTCCGCCATGCCCAGGACCTCGGCCTTATTGGTTCTATCCGGCTATGTATCTATTAGGATTCTCCCCGTCTAGTAATGATTTCAAAGTGATTGCATTATCATTCAGAAGAGTAAGAGACAATGATAATCGTCATGGTACAGGGCCTGCAGACATGTCTGTTGCTGTTTATACACTCAGCGATCAACGATGGACTGTCCGAAACAATGGCCTAAATGTTACTTACCGGTGTTTTAGGAGTTTGTATAAATCAGAGCATAAGTCGCAGAGTTTATTCTTTCAAGGGGCATCACATTGGATCGTATACAACAATACGCAAACTCAACTTGTTTCCTTCAACTTCGACAAGGAAAATTTCACTTATTTGGAGCTGCCATTTCCTTCAAACGACGAAGGATTAAAGTTTTTGTTTCTTCTTGGGGAGTCACTGGCGATTTTTGGTATTTCATCTGTAAGTGCTCGTATATGGGTGCTAGAGGAACAGGAGAGCGGAAAGACGGTGTGGATTCAAAGGTTTTCAGGGCCTTCAACTGATTCGGGTTTAGAATTTTTCTACTCTCACAAATATTTATCGGTTTTATATTACGAGAATCATGATGGTGGATCTATGACTTTCGGGAAGATGGCGTATAACTTTGTTACCCGCCAAACGCAGCTTCGTGGAATATTAAAGAGTAACTATTTCGATCAGGAAAGATATTCGGAGAGCTTGGTGTTGAGCAATGCATACAGAGTCCAGAATTTTACGTCCTTCCATGAAGAATTTTTGCCGATAAAAAAACAATCTGTCGATTCGCTACTCGCTCCTTTTGGTGTATGATTAAGCAGAATTACTCTTACTTAGAACTTCTTATTGTTCGTCTTCAGTGTTCACCAGATGATAGTTTTCTGTTTTCGCTGTTTTTTTTTTTTTTTTTTTTTTATCTTTTCAAATATCTAAGGTTTGCCTAAAAGAGAGATTCCGAATTTTTCACATTTACAGCTAACGCTAGGCTGTCATACCGTTTTCTAAACCTGTACAACAGTCTCATTTAGTTTGTGTGACCATTAATTGAAGTCAATATTGCTTTCTGAGATGTTCGCTATTTCGAGGTACTAGTTTACATGGTGTTTTTTCCCGATTGTGGCGTAAATATTATGGTCCTCTGAACATTCTAGCACAATGGCAAAATTGTCAAAGTTTGTGATGTTGTTCTAATTGCTTACTGCATATGTAGTCTAGTGACCAATACTGTGAATCTGTGATCGACGATTCCATGTTTGCGTTTTTTGGTCCCTTTTAGAGGCCAAATATAACACAAAATCTGTACAACGATCCCTGATCTTACTGCCCTCATGGTGTTTGGCTTTGATGGTAAGACACTTAAGCTATGGTTCAACTGCCGGATACTACTTACTGACAGATTACACTCGTGTAGGTTTCTATTACTATCAGTCGAGTCCGACAGTCAGTAGCAGGTTTTAGCATCTATCCTATATATGTCGACATGCATCTCTGAGGGAAAATGATGGTGGGATAAGATCATGGATGGTTTGCAGGAGATCCCGACAAACACGACTATGTTCGTTAAAAGACCAGGAATACACTTCTGAATTCTGATTCAATTTTGAGCCTAGTTAAAAGTTGAAAATGCACTTCCGATGTTTTTTGCAAACTACTTTCTATTTGGGCCTTTCAAGGTTTTCTACTTTTCTATGTCAGTCGTAGAGAGCATTATATACTCTCTAAGTCTCACCCTAGCAGTCATGCATATCACAACAATTCTGAATTTGTACTCTGAAATCTTTGCAACTCCTAAATCAATAAACTCTCCTCTCTTCTGCCTGTGGACTAGCTAACACACCGTTAGTGAACCACGTAAATCTGTGTGTTGTTTCTTTGCGTTTTCTCTTATCTTTCTTGCTTCTGTTATAAGTGTCATTTGATGATGTGGAGTGTTGACTTTGATGTTGTGAATTTTCTGATATCAAAATGAAAGATTATCAAGGGCTTCATGATTTCAGAGTGTTTGGCACTTGTTTTCGGCTGAAGTTTTGTGCTGAATTGTGGATCTCTCTTGCTCCTTTCTTTGCAAAAAACCAACACGCTAACAGACCGGCTTCATTTGTCAAAATTGTGTTGATTTCCGAGGGTCATACACGCGTCGAGTATCGTGTCAACACGCTAATCTGATCAGCACGGAGTGCAACTTGAAATCGAACACGCCTAACTGTGTAAAATCAAACCGTGTACAAGAGTTACAGAAAAAGCGTTGCTGCAGAACTCTCTGACTCAGCATATGAGTTCTGATAGAGGTTGTTCGGTATAAAACCTGGGTGAGCGTACTTAAGATACTAGCTACGGAGTACAAAACAACGTAAAACATCGTATAAGGGAGCTCTTAGATGGGCCGGGTAGCGAATCCCCTATCAACCATCATTAACCTGGCTAGCGATTCTCAGCTGCTTTAAGACTGATTCGTAGGCAAGCTTACTGGGTCTCAAATTCTTCTCCACGACCATCTCTTTCAAGTATTTACAGGCATTGGAGCAATGCCCCATAGCACAAAACACCGAGATCAAAATATTGTAGGTATTCACGTTAGGCTCGACCTCAAGCTCATCCATCTCCTTCTTCATCTTAAACACCATATCAGTCGACTTT
>JAUEKU010175565.1:0-10751 GCA_032274805.1 Gypsophila paniculata | reverse complement strand
CGCACAGACCGATCGGTCCAGCCACCTGACCGATCGGCACCCTTCTTCACAACATACCGATCGGTGCCCCCATAAATCAATCGGTCCCATTGCTAAGCCCAAGACGAAGGGGCATTGTCCCTTGTGGATTGATCCATTCCTTCTAAATGTAGCAAGATTAGCACAACTCCAGGAGCCCAGACGTAATAACCTAATCCAAGGTTATAAATATGAGAAAACAAGGCTGAGTAGGGGGGATCATCTCATTCCAGACGCCAAAATCCCTTGTCACGGATTAAGGCGACTTTTAGAAAGCACTTAGATCTTTTCTTCGTTTTAGTTTAGTATTCTTAGTTGCAACTTTCGGAGTATTAGACGTAGCACCGATCGGCGGACCATACGTGCAACTTTCGAAGTATTAGACGTAGCCCTCTGTAATCCTTCATTTTCAGGTTTATTTCAAGCCGATTAGTGTGTGTTTCATTTCTATGTTCTTCCAGTTTTCTGTTTTCTGCATTATGATGTTTATGCTTGCTATTTCTTTTTGTTTTATCTCGATTTTCACCATCATAAGTAGCTAATTTGTTCACTAGGGCTAGCTAGGGATTGTTCATGCTAGAATAGGGACTGCTTGTCCATTAAATAGTTTTGGACCTTCCTCTTTATCTATTTCATTATGCTAAATCGTTTGTGGCTACACTTTATTCAGCGCTTTGGTATAAACCTTCTGAAACCTAACCGTTAATTTAGGAATAGACCACTAGACTCAAATTGGTAAAGAGATTTGTGTGATTGAACTAATACCTTACCTCTTGCTTGAGACTATTTTATTACTTTGATGTGCTTTCCCTACGATGCTTGACAATATCGTGATGCCCTAATCGTCATTTCACTGACCTTCGTCATCTTTAATGCGTGAATAAGTAGTCGATTCCTTTGTTTTCTGCCTTTTATCGTTTTAGCTTTCTTCTCAATCCTCCCTTAATACCCCGGCAGAACCGAATCATGAATCCTGACTTAAATTGAATTATCACCTCCCTGTGATCGATACCTGACTTTTGCTTGCTATTCTTAGTTAGTGTGTTTTGGTTTATAAATTTGTTTGATATAGTTTTTACCACGACATAGAAACTATTTATCAAAATGGTGCCGTTGGCGGGGAGGCA
Source organism: Gypsophila paniculata (assembly GCA_032274805.1). Classification (NCBI taxonomy): domain Eukaryota; kingdom Viridiplantae; phylum Streptophyta; class Magnoliopsida; order Caryophyllales; family Caryophyllaceae; genus Gypsophila; species Gypsophila paniculata. The sequence goes on along the minus strand of JAUEKU010175565.1, from coordinate 9,606 downwards.
ATAACCAGTCAAAACCAATTTTTCTGTTCAATTCTGTCACCCCCACCGATCAGTCCCCCTTATTACTGATATTTTTTTTTAACGTTTATGCGTAGGAGAAGTATAGGTCTCTTGTGTGATTTCGATCTTGAACCAGAGAGGACTTTTTGGAAGAATCGAAAACTTGCTGAAATCGAGGGTGAACACACACCCACTCTCACACCCTCACCCACACCATCACCCACCTCAACCCCACCAGAATCTCCATAAAACTCACCACCGCGATTAAACATGCCAAAAGTTTCTGATGAAGGAATGCCTAGGGCCGCCGATGTGCCACCGGGATCCTCAACTTTAACATAACTGCACCCAACTTCAAAATCGACCCATCATTCTATAACTTTCTTCGGAAGGAGCAGTTTCGGGGAACCCCTAGCGAAGACCCAGCAAGGCACATCAACAATTTCTGCGATTTGTGTCAAATGAAAAACCATGAAAATGTCTCTCAAGACCAACTGAGAAGGATGATGTTCCCTAATTCTTTGAAGGAAAAGGAAGCTTCGTGGTTAGAGACGTTGGACCGGGCTGTTAGCAACACTTGGGGTACATTAGTGCTCGCATTCTATAGGAAGTTCTTCCCATCGGAGAGAATGGCTACCCTACGGATGCAAATTACAGGGTTTTCCGACAGCGCCTTGACGAGTCTCTCTATGACGCTTGGGAGAGAATGAAGGGGATCGAGAAGGCTTGTCCTCACCATGGCTTTGAGAAAGGTTTTATTGCTATGACCTTTTACAATGCCTTGGCACCTAACTCAAAAAAAGATGTTGGACGGGGCTACAAGTGGGAGTTTCGATTCGGTTGAGGTTGATGAGGCGCGAGATTTGATCGAAAGGATGGCCAACCGGAGCCTATCCTATATCCAGTCCTCATGCACTACTATAGGAGCTGTCAGTGGTGATTCTTATTTCCAGCAGAGTGTAACTTCTCAGATTGAAGACCTTAAAGCTCAGTTGGCCAGCCGGAAGGTGGACACACCCCTACCGATCGGCCCACTACCCCAACCGATCGGTGGAGGTCACTCTGCTCAGCATATGGTCAAGATCTGTGATGGGTGTGATTTATATGGGCATCTTGGGTATGTCTGTCAAGCAAATCACGAACAGGTTGCTGCATTCCATGCTTACCGCCAAAGTAACTCTTACAATGGTGGTTACAATCAACCATTTAGGCCGCCCTACAACAACCACAACCAGTACAATCAAGCTTCGCCACAGTCTGCACCTGGTCCTAGCTCATCAAATCAAGGGCCATATCAGCATCCCAACAAGCCACAACCCTATGAACCACCAACGTTCACTGATATGAAAGATTTGAGGACGTGCTGATCGGGATGTAGAAGAGCCAAGAGCATTTCATTTCTCAAGTAACCAAAATGGACCAAGACAAATCGAGTGCCATAAAGAATCTTGAGACGCAAATCGCTTAACGTGCTGATACACAGTCTCAAAGGCAGCAAGGCCGTTTACCTCTGCAACCTAACAATCCTAATGGGAATGTCCATCAAGTCATGGCAATTCAACTAAGGAGCGGGGCAAGCTATGTTCTTTCTCTGGTGCTTGATAATAGTTTGGATGTTGAGGATGCAATCAAAGAAGCTGAACTGCACGAAAAGAAAGACGCAAAAGCATGCGGACCCAACGGGAGAACATCACCACCGATCGGAGCCCATCACCGATCTGTCTACTGAGCCCAAAGCAGCCCATGTTGATATGGTTAGGGAGAAAGCTGATGGTTCGAGCACTGAAGTTGATATAGAGGAGATGAGCACCCAGAAACCTCTTGATGCTCCCAAAAAGATCCAATTGCCGTTCCCCAATCGATTGAAAAACAACAAGGTAGAAAAGTAGTTTGGTAAATTTCTTGAGATGGTAAAGAATCTGCAGGTTACAGTTCCTTTCACCGAACTCATTCAATAGGTACCATCATACACTAAGTTCTTGAAGGACGTTCTTAACAGAAAGCGTAGTATCAATGACCTAGATATTGTTGCCCTTACTAAAGAATGTAGTGCCATTTTACAGAATACCTTGCCCACTAAACAACCGGATCCCAGTAGTTTTTCTATACCTTGCACTATTGAGAGGGCATTGTGTGACCTAGGGGCTAGTGTGAGTGTCATACCCTTTTCCTTTGCAAGACCTTGAACAAGGGAGAACTTAAGGCCACTAGCATCACCCTTCAAATGGTCGACAGATCTCTCAAACACCCCATGGGTGTCTTAGAGGATATACCGGTTAAGGAGGGAAACACTTCATCCCCGTGGACTTTGTAGTGTTGGATATTCCCGAGGACACCCAAATCCTCATCATCCTGGGCAGAACTTTCTTACACACTGCTGGTGCATTGATAGATGTAGGAACCAAGATTTTGACTTTAAAGGTTGGGGATCAAAAGTTGGTTTTCCATAAGTCTGATTTCCCTAGATCCCATATGCGTGTTGAGCCGAGTCCAGTGAATGTGGTGAAGTCTGATTTCAGTTCAGGTGCAGTTCAATTAAGGTATTTTAAAGTTCAGTTTAAGGTCAAGTTGAATCTTTCAGGTGTCTGTTCTGATGTCGATTCAAATAATTTCAGTCGTTTTTTCAGTTCGATTTTATTTTGCCACCTCTATTTAGAACTAATAACTTAGAATAAGAAAACCAAAAAGACATAAACTATTATTTTATAAAATTAATGCCATTGATTTTTATTTTTTTTAACAAGGTACAAAATACAAAGTTGCAAAGCAACCAAGTCATATAATTTTTATTACATCATATTTGCATCTTTTTTATTTTCGATAGATATTATATTTGGTTTTTTATTTATTAATCTTATGTTATCGGACGATATTAACTATTTTTATTTTTATGTGTACGATAAAATCATTAGACTGCAAAAATGGAGGCACGATTATCGTGGTAAGATTGATTTGTTAACTATTCTGAAATGATTTTAAAGGATTCGAGGTGAGGGACAAATGCAAATATAATAGGTTTTTAAGAGGATTAACATGTATATCGTACTTGAATTAATAGGATCATGGTCCCTAAGGACTCCTCTAATGATGCCTCTAAACATATTTAGAGGTCTTAAGGATCTAGTTATACATATTGAATAAAATGATAAAGGTGCACAAAAACATAAATTAAATTGCAAAAAATAAAAGATCACAACCTTGGTGATTTGGAAGCTAGACAAGTTTAGTCAATTATGTGACAAACTCCTTCGTATAATCCACCCAAGGATAAACCCAACTTAATACTAGTGTTATTGACTAGATAACACTAATTTCAAGCCTTCAAATAAGAAGAAAAAGAAGAACAAATGACCAAATGTGATCAAGTATCACACGGTCCAAACACTACTACTATAAGCAACTTTTGCTCTTAATATTTTTGTGGTTTTATTTGATCTTTTGATCTAATTTTTTAGTGTGTTTAGAATGATTTCTTAGTGGAAAATTTCAGCAACAATGAAGTCATATGTGGGGGGTATATATAGGCAAATGTTTGTGAAATAAGGTGAATAAAGTATTCACACAAAATGGCCACTTGCACAATGTATAAGTGGACTAGTTTTGGAGTCTTATTTTAGGGTATTTTGGGTCCATTTATCATCATATAAATAGTCTATTATAATTTAGATTCAATTAATATTAATTAGTTTCATTTATCTAATAAATGAAATAATAATATTAACTAATATGTATTTAACTTTTAAGCAATATATTTGGCTATTATATCAATATATAATAAGTGTTAATGAATCTAAATAAGCTAAATTGATAACTCCTTATAAAATAAATAACTTAATACCACCAACTCACTATAAGCCTAAATACCATATTCATATTATTCTAATATTAATTATTAATAATGAATATTACCTTAGTGAATTAACATTCAATCACTAATCCCCAACACATTTTTTTATCATATAAAAATGTACAAACACTCTATCATTTTTCTTCTCTTGACTATCTATTAGTCCATGTAAATGCTCTAAATAATTTGTATCATGTACAAATAATTAGTTTCCTAGTTGGGTCTTCTCCCTATAGGTGTAACCGAAAGGATTCAGTTGGTCACCGCCGTCATACGACAGTAACGTCAAACTCTAGTCAGGCAATCGTTACCGACATACGTTGACCAACTGACGGGAGTCTAGCTTAAATCCCATCGTATTCCTTAGTTGAGATTTATTAAGTACTCGCACATATTGTGGAGGACACCTACTCCAACAGAAATAATGTGAAAGTGCATTATTATAGACTCTTTTGTTAGTTATTATCAAGTAAATTTGTGAGGAGATGAACAAGCTAGATAGACACGTCCATAAGATTATTATCTATCATCGTAAATGATATAGAAATAATTTGTAGTCAATTAAAGTATTTTCTAAAATATATTTTCAAAATACATGTTTACAATATTGTACTTACAAAACAAGTCATATGTTAATAATTATATGCATGAACACAATATTTTGGCCGACATTGATCCATAAATCTATATCAAAATTTGACCAAAATTATTCTTTATCTCAATCCTTACCAAAAACTTATGTTCACTAAAGGTTTTTTATGTTCATTAAGATTGCTACTTTTTATTATCGAATATCAAGGCAATACAACAAAGGAATTCACATTATTAATTTAAAGATAGAGAATTGTAGAGTTCACTTTAATGGTTACAAAAAAATCTAGTATCACAAGAACTAATATGAGTTTCCATACATTTTTACGTAATTTTTCAAACATGATTATTCACATAATTATTTCACTACTTACAATCTCAAATTGATTTTCGTTATATTTTATAAGCATTATTTTTGTCTGAGAAAATATGAATGAGTTGATATGAAAATTAAAGTAATTTATTCAAATATCCTTGGTGAAAACTCAAAAATGTTATCACCTCATATTAGATTATTAGTGATGTATTCTAGATTTTTAGAATTCATCTTTTTACTTTTGAAGATCATCTTTCACTAAAGATTTTTTCACAACGTTATGAACGAGTCACGTATGCGTTATCCAAGCGGACCACTTCTGGTTTCACATGAGTCATTAGCGAACTGCACCGTAGTAGGGTACTATGTTCCAAAGGGGGACGATGTTGTTGGTAAACACATAGACGCTTCAAAGGGATCCAAAATTGTGGGAGGATCCGCTTGCATTTAAGCCCGAGAGATTTGAAGGGTCCGTAACTCATGAACGTCGGCATGCCTTTGCCACATTCGGGCATGGGAGAAGAGCATGCCCTGGAGAAACTCTTGCCAACGGAGTTGTAACGTTGATTTTGGCTGCTTTACTCCTATGTGTCGACTGGCAAAAGGTCGATGGAGTCGATGATGATTTGGCTGAATGATCCGGGCTAACAATGCCGCAATGTGCAAACCTAGACAAAGGCATGATAAATGTTATTACGAATATGTAAAATTTTCGTTTCTCGTATTTTACGTTCACAAAACCATTTATGATCCATCTAGTATATGAAGCATTTAGATAAATTTTTTGAGAATTTACGAATTTCAATCATGTTATTTTTCCTACCGTTGTGATTCGAACACATCTTCTTTAGCTCTTTATGTTTTTTGGATATTCGACCATACCATCCCAAATGAGTACAACTCAGTATGTCTCTTATAATACTGTCTCACACGTGAAAATAGTTATACTAGTGGAAAACAACCCTATCGTGGCGGTTCTAAATCACCTTTTGTGGCAGTTTTGCATAGACGTATATACGAGGGTCGTATATTATTCGTGTCGGTTTAAAAACCGCCACAAAAAATAAAAAATTTGTGGCGGTTCTAACAAGAAACCGCCATTAAATGTTCGCCTTTTTGTGGCGGTTCTTACAAGAAACCGCCACAAAATCACATTATAACTAACAAATTTGTGGCGGTTCTTACAAGAAACCGCCACAAATGTTTATTATGAACAAACCTATTGTGGCGGTTGTTCCTAAGTACCGCCACAAAATGGTCATATTTAGTGGCGGTTTTTATGTTGAACCGCCACAAATAGGCTATCTTCTTAACTTTTATTGTGGCGGTTTTTAATTGCTTACAACCGCCACAATAGATTATGGCGTTTTAAAAAAAAAAAATAATAATTGCTACCAAATATCGAAATGTATAAACAAATATTAACCAAAAATTTAAAGATCAAGTTATAATACGTGGATATGTTTCACAATTAAACTCTTTATACAAGATGAATCATACAACAATAAACTCTTTTTACGTTGATAGTCATTCCCATAGAACGTTTGAAGATATCTTCAAACCCGAAGCATCATCCATGTGTTGGAGTATTGTCAGGCGCCACCAACTTCTTATTCAATATTCAATCACTGAACTGGTTCTTCTTTTGAAGTGTTTCTTCTTTCCCTACTGAGAGTCAGAGAGACAGAAAATTATTGTTACACTAATAGGAAACCAAACATAGTAAGAACTTGATCTTGTTTAACATAGGTTTGCTGTCGATTGTTTCTTACTCGACTCAAAATCCATACTAAACCGGAAGGTGAAAACTATAAAAATACGGAATAACAGATTACTGATGTAGTACTATTCAAAAATGGTATGCAAAAGCTGTGAGTCTGTGACAAACCCATCCACTCTGAAGGACATAATCAACATTAACTAAATTCTGAATCAAAGTTGGCCAAGTATAGCACATTCGGTTAGTCAATTGGTTGGATTAGTAGGGAACACCTTAGCAACTCAGTCTTATGTGACTTGTGACGTGTAGTGCTTTATTTCTGAACAAGTCAAGTTGATCAAGATACCTCAGAAAATTTTTCCATTAATCTTGCCAACTTCTGAGATAGCACAAAGTTATGCACTGCATCTGTAACATTTTGCATTGAAACAATTGATTCTTTGTTTGATTTGTTCAAAATGCCAAATAGTTAAAAACAAACAAATAAAAACATAATGCTATGAGCAAGAACATAATCTCACTAAGACAACGCAATTAATTTAAACAATATACCTTCATGGAACAAGAACAATGCTCTTTGCGGAAGTAGAAGTCTAGCAAACACCACATGACTCTTCCGTCAACCTACGAAACCAAGCTTAACTAAACTTGGGGCATATAGTCCTGTGATATTGATAGCAATATTAGAACAGGGGATTGACAAAGCTACTGAAGCGCCAACGTTAGTGAACTTTGAAATGTAAAACAAACTAACGAAGGACAATAGGGCACAATCTCAATAAACTTACATATACAAAGTCCACATTGAAAATGATTTGCAGTGAGGAATAAAAAAGTCACAAACCTGCAAGTGAACAAAGAAATTTTAAAATAGGGTAGGTATCAGTTCCTTGTCTCGACCATCAATATCATCTCCAAATTTTTCAACCATCATGGAGCAAAACACCAGCATGCTATTGATAGTTTTGTGCATTGACATTCTTAGTAAATTTTTCAAATAAGCCACAACAATGAGCTACTCAATCATCAAACAAATTATCAGATACTCGAAACCTCTCAAAATGCTGCACAAAATAACATTGAGACGAAACGACAAATTTACAGTCTTACAAAACAAACGCTAATTAAAGTAGTAATGTACAACATATCCTCGTTACACGACTAATTACTCCATATATAACATGTCTCACATTGAATCTGCCACCAACTTCGTCGCAAAATACAAGATGAAATCTTCAGGGCACACACACTAATATATACTCTACATAAAATCATTATTTAGTTTATTAATTCTTTCGATACTCATTTCCAAATTTCGATAAGTAATGAAATCATCATTCATATACCTCAAACTAAATTATATTAAATTAAATCGAATGTGACTAGTTTCAAGGAATATGTTCAAGAATATCAGAAATTTCGGCATATGAAACTACCAGCACATCCAACATTTTAACCCATGTAATTAAGCCGAATTGACACAATTCAATTATGAAACTCGATATTAATACGGCAGTAAGCCTACGTGAAAATAAAATACATGTGATAAAAGTTTATATTGAACAACGATACACAAGAAAAAACAATTGAGAAAAGAAGTAACCTGCTTATCGTCGTAGAGATGACGTGCGTGGAGCGCAGTGACCATAAGTAAAGTGGCAGTTGTAGCACATCATAACAAATACGCATTCCCTGCCCAAATAAAACAAAACGACACCAAATCTGAAGTTTTTGAGCTCGACAAGTAAATTTCCAAGCCGATTAGAAGCCCATCCAATTTCGACCTAAAATCGACTCGTTTATGCCCCAACAAAGACTGTCAGACAAAAGAGGGTTCTGCTTCCCCTTTCAATGAGAACTCACTCTGAAATTAAACGAAACAATGCATCACTATTCTCGATAAAAAACATATGAATACAAAAACGACTAATTTCAACCGCAGAACAGTACATTGTAATTCACAACAATCAAACATCTCGCTGAAAATTGATCACACTTTACACCTCAAAAATCACTCAAAAACCCTAGAAAATCAATTTTCAACACAAATCAAAAGTTCAACAATGCATATATCTCAAAACAATCAAATAATTGGTACTAAATTAGATCAAAAATTGAACAACGAAGTAGTGTTATTGTTAATAAAAAAAGATCAAAAATAATGAGAATTTGATTGGAACCATACCGGCGGATGAAGATAACACGAATTTGTAGGATTTATATGAGATGATTAAAAATTTAAGGAATACACATCTTACTTTCTAAGTGACGGTGAGCGGAGATGAAAGGCGACGGTGACGGAGATGAGAGTCGAGCACATGGAGCACGGAACACGGAACGCGGAACACGAAACGCGGAGCGAGGTAAGCACGGTGAGCACGGCGAGCACTGAGAAGGGACGGCGATGAGAGGCGACGGTGACGGTGAGGGACAGTGACAGTGACGGTGAGTGTGTGTGTGTGGGGGTAAGCGAGAGAGGCGACTGTAAGAGTGATGATGAATTATCTTTGATCTAGGGTTTTGTTTGATTTAGTGAGAGGGTTGTGAGGGAGAGTAGTGAGTAGTCAGATGTGAGTGCGTGTGTTTGTTTTGGTTTTTTTAATTAAGACCTATGGTGGCGGTTTCATTTAGAACCGCCACCAAATCAATATATTGATATTATTTTTGGTGTTAAAAGTGTCGAAATTTTACGTCGTTTTTTATATAACCGCCATAAAATGACCTTTAGTGGCGGTTTTAGCCAAGAACCGCCACAAAAGGAAAATACTTTTGTGTCGGTTTATTTCTTAAACCGCCATATTAAAACTCTCATTGACATTTTGAGTCGTTATTTTTTGGAACCGCCACCATAACTGCGACACGATAGGTATTTTTTCTACTAGTGGATGCACGAATCTGTTCTAGAAAATTGTTAGACTTATAAGATAGTTTACTGAAATGTAAACTTTTCAATATGAGTAAGATAATTCTTTTATAAGATCATTATACGCGTATGGTGGTTTGATTGTAACTAAAATATGATCATTATAGCTATTATTATAAAATGGTTACATTTTACAATCAAGCCGTGGTACGTGTATAACAATATTACTTGAAATTTTTTGCTATGCATGACATACCTTTTATTGGTAT
>JAUEKU010175554.1:0-10751 GCA_032274805.1 Gypsophila paniculata | reverse complement strand
CAAACTTCTAGCAAGCCAACCGTTATCGATAAACGTTAATCAACTGATTACAATACAAAGTATTCCCTTGTGAACCTGTAAGAGTTTTAATATGTTATCACACTAATTGTGGAGGACACTAGCTCCAACAGATACGACCATGGCTATCCACAACCCTTGCCCCCGAACAACCAACGTAGGTTACCAATGAATATTCGACGTAGTTTGACGATCAAGAGTATTTTCCCGCATGAACAATCGGTTTGGAAACATTTCCAATCGAATTCAACAATTGATCGGATCCAGTAGCGTGTGACGACATATATATGTCCATGCCCTTATAAACAAATGGGTCATCAAGGCTAATCAACTGACAGGGCAGGTTGGAGTAGCATCATAGAAGCGCCGGTTCATCACGCGCAAAAGACTCAGTCTAATGATAAAATTCATTGACAAATTGACCGTAATCTAATGATAAAATTCATTGACAAAAGACTCAGTCTAATGATAAAATTCATTGACAAAAGACTCAGGCTATTCAACTGTCAGTATATTTTAATAATATTTCGTAAAAAAAGTATAATAATATTAAAATAAAAAAAATAATATTTCATATATTTGGTTTAATAATCCACATTAATTGTCATCCATAATAAAGTGTATATATTGCGTCAATATAAAATTTATAATGATAAATTTTATGTTTAAGTAAATATTTATTACAAAAATAATAAAAAAATATTCATGTGGCTCCATGGTTAGTATGTCCAAATTGAAACAAGAGATCATGGGTTCAAATTCTCTAAACAATTTTTTTTCCACGAATTTAGCCACGTGATTACCCTACATATGGTTGTTTCAATTCTCTAAACAATTTTTTTTGGCCACGAATTTAGCCACGTGATTACCTCACATATGGTTGTTTGTCTGTTACTCGCTTAATTTCGTAGCAAGAATGACAAATAATGAAGAAGCAAAGTTATTGATTTGTAGAATAATTGATGATAAATATACAAACCCAGATTATCAAAAACTAGCATCTTCGAAAAGATTGATTTTTGTCTGAGCTTAAGTAAATCTGCTCAGCAACTTTCACAACATAAAGCTGAGCAAAACTTTCTTTTGTAGCTTTCATACATAATTAATTCGGTTAAATTTTACATAAAAACTATTTGCCCATTCAATAATATCCCAATATATCCATGTAATACTCAATATTTTCGTGATTATATTTTAATAAATAATACTTGGTATTTGGGTTCTTGTTCAGTTTTTGTTTTACTTTGATCAGATTTTTAGGTGTGCGCTTTAGTGGCATAAGTTTAGGTATAGTGGCTGAAATTCAGCTTGTTGCTATTTTCTTTTCTATTCCAGTTAATGAATGATATGATCTTTCCTTTCCAACAATTTCTACTTTAAAATCTCCAACATAGAATAACCCAAAATAAAATTAAAACTTACGTCGTGTGATTCGGAAGAAAGGTCAAACAATGGCTCACATCAGCGGGAAGATCATTTTTCACGGAGGACTCAATAGAAGGATGAAAAAGTAGTTCCTTCATAAGCCATACGAAATCATTCACATCATCCTCCATCCTAGTTTTACCTAAAGCTGGTAGGATTTAGGCTCTTCCCGTTTTTGTCACATAAATGCCTCTTTTCAAATTTCCACAACAACATTTCTTTTTTGTATAAAGAAATGTTAGTGTTAAGATAACATCCTATTATTCATTTTAAAACAAAAAAATCATTAAAAAATAATATAAATAAAACAATAAGGAAGTTTCTATTTATTGGTAATTGGTAAATTACCGGAAAATTGTAAAAAACGTCTTCTCTATAAAACCCCACCAAGTCATCCTCCTCTCATTAGAGATGTTTAAAAACTTGTCAACAAGCTGCTCACAGTAATCCCCAAATGAGGAGACTTCCTCCGTAATGAGCATGGGACAGTAGTCAAAATGTGGATGGGTGAGAAGGTCGTGACTGATAAGAGACCCTCATAGGATGCAGATTGTGCCAGAAAACCATCAAAATCTCCTGTCTTATCTAGGTCATAGTCAATAAATGCCTTTGAAAATTTTCCATATGTATTAATCATTGATCCTTTCCAGGTACTCTTATCTAGAGACATTTGAATTGTGTAATCATCTGTGAACTACAAAACAACACAAAACAGCAAGTAAACTTCAGCTACTGTTTTTTCGGTTAAAAGTAAGCGGAAGGGCAAGTGCAACGTAATAGAAACATGAATTAGGACGAAAGCAAGCTAATTCGACAAAATGCTGTTGATTCTAAATTTCTAACAGAGGACGGAGTGGAGGAATGAGGCCACAAGGAGAAAGAGACAAAGCCCAGCCCTCAATGCAAATTGCAAAGTCGAGAAGTTTTTTGTTTAAAAGTGTTAAAAATCCTGCTGAAACACCGTGTTTTTGGCAGACTTTCCTTTCTTTTATCCAGGGAGCTTGTAGGGCTACTTATGACCATAATTCGGAGTAATAAAACAATAACAAATACCTCAAATTTAGTAATGGCTCCAGCCTTCCCCTTCCCCTTTTCCGCAGCTTTCTCAGCCGCCTCTCTAGCGGCCCGGTCCTCACTGTCGTCCACCATCCCCTTTTTCGCAGATTTGTCAGCCGCCTCTCTGTCGGCCGACTCCTTTCTCTCCGCCTCTTTTCTCACGGCCTTCTCTATCTTGGCTGCAGTCTTAGCTTTCCACTTCCTCCGCTAGTAGTTCTTGTTCAAATGTTTGGGCTTTCATTGTCGCTGCTAGAAATTTGTCTTTCAATGCTTGAGCTTTTGATGCGGACGCTTGGGCTTTCAATGCCGACACTTGGGCTTTTAATTCCAAAAGAGAATTGAACCCATGGTAATCACGTGGATTTTTGATAATCTGGGTTTGTATATTTAACATCAATCATTCTTCAAATCAATAACTTTGCTTCTTTATTATTTGTAATTCTTGTTATGAAACTAAGCGAGTAAAGAGACAAACAACCATATGTAGGGTAAACACGTGGCTAAATTCGTGGCAAAAAAATTGTTTAGAGAATTTGAACTCATGATCTCTTGTTTCAATTCGGACGTACTAACCATTGAGCCACATGAACAATATCGGCGCCGGTGTTGGAAGTCGGGAAAGATAAACGGTTAAGGTGGATGTCGGGTTTCCTTAATGTTTTGGTTTTTGGTTTCTGTTGTAGGCATATGCCTAATATGTGTCCATATATGTGTATGTATGTGTGTATGCATAGTGTATGTGTGTAGTGCGTTGGTTTTTTTTTCGTTTTATTTTGATTCGGTTTTGTTTCGGTCTCATATAATATTTAATCCCACAACATAATTATATATTTATATATTCATTAATTCTCGAAATATTTATAATTTAATATTTTTTTCCAACGAATTTAGCCACGTGATTACCCCACATGTGGTTGTTTGTCTCTTAGTCGCTTAATTTCATAGCAAGAATGACAAATAATGAAGAAGCAAAGTTATCGATTTGTAAAATGATTGATGTTAAATATACAAACCCAGATTATCAAAAACTAGCATCTTCGAAAAGATTGATTTTTGTCTGAGTTTAAGTAAATTTGCTCAGCATTTTTACAACATAAAACTGAGAAAAAGTTTCTTTTGTAGCTTTCATACATAGTTAACTCGGTTAGATTGTGAATAGAAACTATTTCCTCATTCAATTATATCCAAATATATCCTTGTAATACTCAGTATTTTCGTGATTATATTTTAATAAATATTACTTGGTATTTGGGTTTAATGGTATGATTATGATATTAAATAGTAAATATTTCGAGAATTAACGAATATATAAATATATAATTATGTTGTGTGATTTAATGTTATATAAGACCGAAACAAGACAGAATCAAAATAAAACGAAAAAAAACCAACGCACAACACACAAATACACTACGCATACACACATACATACACATATATGGACACACATATCAGACATATGCCCACAACACAAACCAAAAACCAAAACATTAAGGAAACCCGACATCCACCTTAACCGTTTATCTTCCCCGACCTCCACCACCGGCGTCGGTATCGGCGACCAGCATCATCGCAGCCTCACGCGCACTCCCTCTCCACTCTCTCGCGCGGACCTACGTCCTTCCTCCGTTCTCCCCGCGCTTCCCCTCCGGCCAGGCTGTGGCTGACCTCTTGCCGTTTTGCTCTCCTTCCTCCCCTCTTGTCTCTCTTCTTGTCTTTTCTCCTTGTTTAGGTATAAACCCCAAACCCTAATCATAGTTTTTATAATTAATTTGGGGGTTCTGATTTAAGTTGGTTGTTTGGATACAATTAATGTTAATTAGTAGTAATATGTGGATTAATTGTTAATTGTAGTGACCGATTTTGTCAAGGAGCATTTCTAGGGCTTTGAGGAGCTTATTTGGCCTTTAACTGCAAGGTGTGGCATTCATTACTCAAATATCTTGACTTTTGTATGCTTAATAATTTATATTACGGTTGCATAATAAGTTTTGGGGTAATTACTTGAATATAAGCTAAGTTGAACCTTGTAAGTAACTTAAAAATGAGATTTATGAGCTTAATATCGTTAAGACTAGTCTTAAATTATTTGAATATGGTAGAGTATATGGTGAATAAGCTTAGAATGCATGAATTAGTGTTTGGTTCGTCTCATGTTTGAATTGGAGTCTTGTAAATTACCTAATAAACAAAATAGTGATTTAAATATGACTTGTATGCAGTAAGTTGAGGTTAAATAATACTCGTAGACTATTGTGAGACCTTTTTAGGGTCATTAAACTAATAAATTATAGTTGGAGTGATTATATTAATAATTGGCCTAAATAGCCACTTGTATGAAATGAAATGAGGATGAGCGTATTATGTTGGATTGTATAATGTTAGTATGTACTTTATCGATTGTGTGCTGATTAGGTGAGGGGAAGGTTGGATGTACCCTCGCCTTTGTTTTGGCTGGATAAAATAGAATGGAGAATGAGAATGTAATATTTTAATATTGTTGGGTTATGAAATTTCATTAGAATGAGAATGATAATGAATGGTTAATACTTTGACTTAGTAATGAATGATGGAATTGTTGGTTATGTTTGTATGACTTGTTATTACAATTGAGTGAATGCGCGCATATAGTTTTTGTAGCGGCCGGATGACCTGCAGGCATCCTGGAGAGTTGGCTTGACCACTCTGATTGAAGTTATGATAGTGACCGGGTGATCTGGCAGGCACCTTGGAGGGTTGGTTGGTAGCCACCCGAGTAGTTGAGATTACATGATCATGATATAGATCTTGGATGAGCCTTATAATGAAATTATATAAATTATTCTGGTTTGAGTTTTGAGAATGTATTGTCGGGAGACAAGAGGGCACCTCGGCGGGTTGGCTTGTCCGCCCGAGTGGATTGATGATGAGAAGATGAGATAGATTTGATTGGAAATTAATATGAGATTGCATGAATTGCTCTTTATCGAACACATGAAATGTTTTGTGTGAATGCTTTGTTAAAACGTTAAAACCAGTTGTGATGCATGTGGAGTATTGAGATACACTTCTATTAAACTATTAAAGTGGGGCAGAGTTAATATCGTGAAGCCAACTTTATGATCTCTGTACTTCTTTATATATACATATATATTATAATGCTTGTTTGTTATGAGTACGGTTGAATACCCTACTCAGTCATGGACTGACTCTGTGCGCTAAATTGTTGCCCGAATTTAATTGCGAGGGACCTGCGGTTGATCCAATTGGTATTTGTGGTATTTACCTGCCTTTTGGGGAGCAGGTTTATAGTGCAGGTACATATTAGCTTTGCTTGGTTGGATTGTGCTTATGTGCTGACGTGATAGCGGGCCTGGGGATGGACGCGAGCCAGTTAGTACTATTTTTGAACAGAGCTACATTAGATTCACGTGTTTTGTTATAAGCCGCTGTAGTGGACAGTTGGCGAGTTGTAGATTTTCCACGTATTCTTTTATTTTCCTTCGTATATATAAGCAGGTTTTGGAACTTTATAGGTTGCACTATTATTACCTACCACGGGTTTTACTCGTGATGGTGACACCTCCATTTACTCAGTTTGCCGTTTTCGGCTCTCTGTAAACGGGGGTGTTACAAAATGGTATCAGAGCGTCGATCTTGCTAAAATGAACCTTAAAATGAACTCAGAGTTAATAGAATGAATGTAGGATTAATTAATGAAATGAATATAGGGGTACACTAAAATGAACCCCGGAATGATAATCAGGTTTCCAGTTAATGCCAAGGTTAGGGAGACGTACCGAAACCGAGGTGGGGAGAGATCCCTAGAGAAACTGGCGCTTGTGAGTCTACTAGTTAACTGCGGGTGAGCCTTGAGTGTGGGTATAATAGGATGGGAAGCGTTATGTGTTATGAATGATGTGTATAAGATTTGTGTTGTTCTCATAAAATATGATCGTATGTGATGTGGATTAATTGAATTTGGCATACGTGAAAGACTTATTGACGTATTAAGCTCTGTGATTTCAATATTGAATAATTGGATTGCGAAATAATTTTGGGAACTGTTGGTTATTAATTTTAAATATATTTGATAATGATAGCTGGAATAACTTAGTTATTGATACTGATGTGAATATTAGTATTGAAACTAACCTGATATTTGATAATGTATGTTGATATTAAACTGTGATGTTTTTAATTTGAATGATGATATAGAGGAGGATGGGCTTAGGACCTCATGGTCACTGGTTGAAATGGAACTTGAGGAACTGTGGAAATTATTGCTGTAGAATTTAGACAATTTGATGGTTTATTTATTCGATTATAATAATTCCCTGTGGTATTTTATTGTATATATAATGGAATATGCTGACATATGATATGAATTGGTTGCATTCGTTATGCAAATGTGTATGAAACTTGAATTGTGTATTGACTAACAAAATATTGCACTAAGTGTTGTTGGAATTGGGTATTGTTTGGATATAACTTAAATATGTGGTAGTATATGGACTATATATACAATATATTTTGCGTAATGTTTGACTTGAAATGATGGTATCCGCCGAGTAGATGGGTTATACACATAGAGTTTACATTGAATACTGTGGATATTGGATATTGAATAGAGTGAATTGAAGTGTGACTGTTAGATCATGTTGTGTGTTTGATATATGGTAGAATATAGCCTTATGAATAAATTATATGAAAAAAAAGGTAGAGTAGGTACGGTACTAAGTTCATTTATATTAATCATTGGCGTTTGAACCCTAAACCTAAGTAAAGTTATATGCATGATTAATATATGTTGGTTAGATGTATGTGCACGAACAGAGAATGTGATAAATCATTAATGACTGTTATAAATATGCGCGTTGGAATTAACTGCATGGTGTGACAATGTATATATAAATATCTTTTGATGGCTATATTATGTGTAATGTGAGATCTGTGATGCGGTTGTTTGTAGCGATGTATACAAATGCATATGAATTGATGAGTATAATATGAAATATATGGTTTATGATGTTTGGAAATATAGAACGCTATTCTACATATATACATTCATATGCTTGTAATATTTGTTCGAGATGTTGGGTATGGATTAATAATGTTCAATGTATGTTAATTTGTGAAAAATGGCAAGTAATTACATAGCTTGAATGTGTGTTACTTGATTTGAATGATTAAGTTAGTTGTTAGATTATGACATATATGAATGTTCGTGTTGAAATCAGTTTGATATATTAGAAAATATAGCTATATGAATAAATTGCATGAAAGGGGAGGGGATAAAGCAAGGTAGGCATGGTTATTAAAAAAAAATTATTTCAATCGGGTTTGATTTTAGAGTCGAGTAAAATTTGAATGAATAATCAGTAAGCAGTAGTGTTTGCATTTGAATTTGACTGTATTGGATAACTAAGTGCATATTTTGATGACTAGATCTTGTGTGTTCTTTGGTGGTCGTGTACCCATATGTATTATAAATGAGTATGATATGCAATGTATTGTCTAAAAGGTCTGGAGTTACGGAACGTTATTATATGTGCTTGCGATGCTTATGTGCCTTATTGAATCTAAGATTTTTAATATTACACGGAAGATGATGTTGCAAGATTAAACGATGATGTTGATTGAGTTTACTTAATTACGACTTGAATAAGGACCCTAATGTTGATGTGTGAGATGAAGTATATAATTGTATGACTTGGGTATCGCCTTAAGTTGGAATGAGTGAAGTACTTGAGTAGATTTCATATATGTGTGTTATTGAATATTGAAATATTGAGAATTTAACTTATGTTAACAATGTTCGATATTGAGAATACATGAAGGTGTTGTGCTAATTATGATGTGATTGGTAAGTAACGATATATGATTACTCAAGTTGCAACCTATGTGCAAAGATGCGAATTGTTTTGATATGCGAATTGTTTTGATATGAGACGTATGTGTTAAGGTGAGTTATGACTAAATAGTTCGGAAATGATCTGAATGAGTAGACTTGTGACGTGTGAGTATGAATATGAACATGAGTAGGTAAAATATATATATGTAACGTGTTTTGATGTTGTTATCAAACTTCCAAGTTAGGATATATTGTTCGAATAGAGATGTACGATGCAGAATTTATGTTTGTATAATGTAAAGGTGGAACAGATCATATGATAATGTTGCATTTCCAAAAACTTCTATGGAATGGCTTAACATATTATAAATGCAGATACGTGTTCTTTATACGTCACAATATGAAATAAGATGTTAATACTTAGAGGTTGTTATCTAAATACTACTCGACGACTTTTGTAGTATTTTGTGTGACTTATAATGGTATATCTGACAACTCTATAACATGTCTTAGAATTTCTTGAATATATTTGAATTCTATCTGTGCATTAATATGAGTATTAAGTAATTGTGTGAGAATATCAAGTATGATGCATGAGGAATATAAATGCTATGAGTGTTGTTTAATTGTGAAATGTCGTTAAAGTAACTTATTGTTAAATGCAAGACATGTGGATTGTACTTGAGCTATGTTTCGACCCAAGTAAACATGATAGAGGGTATGGTATGATAGAAATGATAATAAAAACATGCTTGATCTTTGATAGTGGAGTTATATGTTGTGGATGTATGCTAATTGAATTAGATGATTTATATGACTATGAAATGAAAATGTGTGATCATGAGTATTGTTTAAAAGGGACATATGAGATTAATATGAGATAGAACTTTATGAATATAGAATTTGCATAATTACATTTGAACTGCTTGGCATAATATGTTGAATTGCTATTAAGTGAAGTATTTTGTGAAAGTGAAGTGCATGAATAAGTGAAAATAAATGAATTAGTATGATGTGAATGTTAGAGCCATAGAGCGCACGCATAAATTAATGTGAACGGTTGTTTAAATTGAAAACAATGAACTTGATGTATCTGATTTCTTCGTAAAATGTGAAGTTGAATTTGGCCGATATTGTTGTCATAGTGAGTGCCGCGTATGTATGCGTTTTGACCAACAGACTTGTCGTTATACCGCGTTACCTCTTGTTTGGTTGGAATATATATGATAACGCTATTATTTATAGAATTCTGGAACTTGATGCAGAATCATTATATGACTACTATAAATTTTGATGTGCGTGAAATTTCTTGGTGTGAATTATTAAAAGAGTTGGATATGTGAAATAATGTATAAACTTATAATATGCCTGACCCCTATGCGGGGTGAGTTTTCTAGTAGCGTTATGAAGCCAAATTTCTGATTAAGTACATGAGTGCGGGATTAGCTACATTTAAGTGGTGGATGTCGTGTTTTCATGTCTAGTGATATGCTACGCCATGATGTGTTTTGTTCAAATACCAATGTAATATGCGGTATTTTCGTGATTATATTTCGGAAATTAACGAATATGTACATATATAATTATGTTGTAGGATTTAATGTTATATGAGACCGAAATAAGACCGAATCAAAATAAAACCAAAACAAAAACCAAAACCAACGCACTACACAAACCCATATACTACGCATACACACGTACAAACATATACACACATACACACAACAAAAACAAAACCAAAGCATTAAGAAACCCCAAAACCCCCCCGCTCCCGGGAAACCACCCTTTTCCTCCCGACCACAGGCACCGGCGACCCCAGCGCCAGCCGGCCGACACCCAGGCGGCGTCGAGCCTTCCCTACGCACGCTCTTTCCCTTCCTCCGGGCGACCCCTCGTTCCCTTCCCTTGCTCGCTCGCGCGTGTCGACCTCACTGTCGTGGCGGTTTTTGTTTTTAATTAGTTAATTAGATAAAATTGATATTAATTAGTATTATTGTGGTGGTTAATTGTTGATTGTAGCGGCCGATTTCGGTGAGGTGCGTTTTTAGAGTTTTTGGTGACTTTTGGAGACGATTCGTGAAGGTAGGGCATTCACTACTCTATTATATTGACTTTGATACGTTTAATACATTATAATTATGTTATGTATGGAGTTTTGGAATAATAACTTGAATATAAGCTAAGTTGAGTCTTGTAAGTAGCTTAAAAATGAGATTTATGAGCTTAATATTGTTAAGACTAGTCTTAAAATATTTGAATATGGTAAAATATATAATGAATAAGCTTAGAATGCGTTAATTAGTGTTTGGATCGTCTCATGTTGGAATTGGAGTCTTGTGAATTTGAGGTTAAATAATACTCGTAGACTATTGTGAGACCTTTTTAGGGTCATTAAACTAATAAATTATAGTTGGAGTGA
>JAUEKU010175543.1:0-10752 GCA_032274805.1 Gypsophila paniculata | reverse complement strand
ATAATAATAATAATAATAATAATAATAATAATAATAATAATAATAATAATAATAATATCATTAAAGTAGTGATTATAATACATGACATTTGGCTTCTATATTTCACTATGCCGTCTTAAATTGTTTTTTCCGTAGGTAAGGAAGCATGTTCATAGGATAGATTTAGTTTAAATTGA
The DNA here is from genome assembly GCA_032274805.1 of Gypsophila paniculata. Taxonomy (NCBI): domain Eukaryota; kingdom Viridiplantae; phylum Streptophyta; class Magnoliopsida; order Caryophyllales; family Caryophyllaceae; genus Gypsophila; species Gypsophila paniculata. The sequence continues at coordinate 10,576 of JAUEKU010175543.1, read as the reverse complement.
TTTGAAATAGAGAATTTATGATTTGAAACTTTTTGAGAAGAAAATGTATGCTCAAAGGTTTTCGGAAATAATTTGAAGGTCATAACATTGTATAATTATTTCGATTATACGGACATTATTTTATAATCGATAATATGTATTTATATGTTTACTTTTATCATGCATCATAACAAACGTAAAGGAGCAGTTGGATCGGAGGGAGTATAAATTAATATTATGTACAATTCAATTATATAAATACGTTAACTATCATGTATTTCGTATAATTTAATTATAATCAATAATATTTTTTCGATATGCGTAGGTGACCTGGGCATTACCGAGCACCCAAACTATTGACCTATTTTTTCTAATTTGGCCAATATGGTGAATCCCTCATTTTGGTAAAATATTTAACTCTTGGAATACCTATTTTTTTTCAAATTTGGTTAGGCTTTTAAATAACAAACTAGTTTTGCTCCCGTGCGATGCACGATTTCGCTCTATTAAATTTTTAAGATCATCGTGAAAATTTTTTAATAGGAGAATAAGAATTTTTCTATAAGATTGTTGTACGCATAAAACTGATTGATTGCAACGAAAATACGATTGTTATAACACTTTATCCTGACTAGTGTAATAAAATAAATGTGACCATTTTTTATGAAGTTTAGAATTGGTCACAATTAATGCAAAGATGGTTACAATAACTTTTTTAGGGATCACATTTTAGTGACAGTAACCCGTCGTACGTGTACAACGGTTTTACTTGAAAATTTATGCTATTCATGAGAATACATATGCATATGTGTATTTTGTAAATACACACCTGTCTTTTATTATTATAATAACTAATAAAATATATTTTGTGATGTAATATAGAGTCGAGCCACGGAATAAACTTGTTTACAACACAAGAATTTTAGTAAAAGGTTGTTTTTCCTTTATCATCACAAAATCATTTTAAAAAAATAAAATATTTAGTTGAACACATTAGTTATCTTTGTTCTTCTTAGAATTAATATTTTTGCTTGAAATATATACTTCTTAATTTAATAGTATGAGTAAACTCATTATCACTCTAAAAAAATTAAATTTTCAAATTAAATCATCGAATATATGATATAGATTTCTTATATATTAATAAACTTGACCTGAGATTTCATTTTGTAATAAAATATTTAAATATACACCATATTTCGAAAATGCAGTATTTTTAATAATCATGATACATGTCTTTAGGTGTGATTACTTGGTAGGATAAAAAAAAGAATAAAAAAAGTTTAATATTGAATCTCAAAATATGTATATAATAAATAATTCAAATATTTCGTTTGTATTAATGTGAAATTTTTGAAAAATAAGGTTATTTTTCAATGAGTTAGAGGGATATAATATGATTCATTCAATTATTTTAGTTAATTTTTTTTAATGTTAGTCTTACTTTTACATACTTATTAATTATACGTAAATTATAAAAATTGGATTAATATTAATTATATTTTTATATGACTCTTCTTTTTTTATTTTATTATAATCATAATATTTTTGCTATTATTTAAAACTAAGGCCAAACATAATATGGAGTAGTTTTTCTTTACTTATAAGTAGAAAATAATATTTATTAAAAAAATTTATATGCTTAAATTACATTTTATAATATAAAATTCAATTACATTTAATTGTGAAATTGAATATAAAAAATTAGATTATCTTAATATATACAAAAGAAGTTGAAAAGTTAAATAAATGTGATAAATTTAAACTTATCTTTTCTTGCAATAAATAGATGTTATTTGGCTAAATTGTAAGCAAAAAATGATTAGGTGTCAAACTATTATTCAATACAAAATACAATACTTAACAAATGCTCACTTAACAAATGCTTAATGATTCATTTTTTATATATTATATAGATTTTTGAGAGAAATTTTCTTCTCTTACCTCATCATTCTCTCTCCACACTTATTTAGCTAATAATTGTCCGATCAACCCTCTCATATTTTCCTTAACTTCAGCTATCTCCTCATCAATATAAACTCACCCCTAATTTATTTTTGTAATCTCCATCATCAGTACCAATCTCTCACTTGGCACTCATCATTGGTGATTATCATAATGTTTAAAATTAGATCTTAGAATTTCAACTCTTTTATTAAGTATAAGTCGGTGTTCACCGGTCCAAACCCGGACCAAATCGGATTGGTTAAACCCGAAGACCGGTTTCTGCCTAGAAACTAAACCCAGAGACCAGACCGGTTAAAGTGGAACTCGGACCAGATCGGACCTAATGTAATACCCGAAATTTTTGGAATCTATTTATAATAAGTCTATTAATAGTAGTTACAATTTTTGGCAAGTCCACTTATAGAAAGTTCATTTTTAGAAATGTCAAACTATAGTTGTAATAGTTAGATTTACAGTTGAGTTAGAGTCGTAGCATTTAAAGTTATAGTTAGTTCATTAAAACTAGAGCCGTAACATTTGAAGTTACAGTTAGCTCAAAAGTGAGCTCATTAAAACCTTAGCTCATGGTTAGCTTATTTAAAGTTATCATGTAGGACATTTTATTTCTTGTCGACATTTTGATTTACATGTCATTTTATAATTATAAATTCAAGAGACGAAAATAAGAATAACGACCTATGCATCACGATTATGTGTATTATGTGCATACATTTTAATTGTCGATTCATGCTCATTTGTTTTACGTATAAATCCGAAATTATATTTATTTTAATTACTCTTTTAAATACATTTTATTTTCAAGGATAATTACGATAAAAATAAACAAAACAATTTATGTGTGCTTATTCATATCACACATTTTGTACACATAATGTACATACATTATTTTGATTATTTGTTCATCCATTTAATTAAACCATTTTGATATTTAATAAAATATGATTTTTTATTATTATTCAAATATATTTCAAACATATTTAACAGAATTTTTACTCCATGAACCATTTAATAAAAACAAGAGATAAATCATCTTAACTCACAAACCTACCACTCGGTATTCATGGATACATATTTATCCAATACATTTTTCACCTATATTTTTTATTGGCACAAAGAATTTACAAGCATTTTAATTTCTGATTTTTTCCACCCAAATACATTTAAATTTATACCACAAAATCATTTAATTGGAACAAAGAATGAGGAGAAATAAATCCCCTCATTTGTGTTAACATGGCCGGGTAGGTACAAGGTTGGTGGGATAAATTTCTCACCAACCTTTGCCTATAAATATAACATAATTCATTCACTCATTTTCTATTACAAAATTAAAAATATATCTCAAATAAACTCTCGCAAATAAACTCACAAAATTTTGGAATTTATCTCTGAAAAATCGTGACAATACATATACTTTCAAAGTAGGTTTTGCCTTTTTAAAGTCGGGTTTTCAAAGGGTTTTGCTTGGAGAATCTTTTTATAACCTAAATATATTTTAAAATACTTTGTAAGGACTCTGTACTACTGTTTTATAAGCATTTTATATCATTTAGAAAGCATGCATAAAATGGAATAAGAGTTAGGAACATATTTACTACTATGAATGAAATTGTATGTCATGAATTTAAATCTTGTTTGAATCATTTTTATATTATTGTTTTCCACGAAATAAAATCATGAGATTTTTATATGAGTTCTGGGAATATGTCTATCAAATACAAATGAGAATTAAAAATAATTTAATTTAATTCTAAATTTTAAAATAATGTTGAATTATGTTATGTTTACATTCTAAAATTTCAGTTCTATTTAGAGTCTGTTTTCTCTAAATAGTTATATAGTACTTGACCTTGGTCACTAAATAAAAATTGTAGATCTATGAGTTTAGAGTATACCCTTAAATCAATTTGTCTAATTCATTATAGTTTGCCTAGAGATCGATTTTCGTATAATTGCTCAAACCAAAATGAATCTGGAAACATGCTGATGTTCGTATTTATTACTTGACTTAGAGACCTTTAATTGACCTTGATTTTGGCATGTACATTTTTTAAGGTGTCTAGTTGTTGAGTCACAAAAATGGCGAGTCCAGAAGGTGAGTTTAAAGGTCCAAAAAGTAATAAAAACCTAACACTACTAAATTTGTCCAAGTTCAGAAAATGCTAATTAATGAAAATGAAGAGTCTATGAATATATGAACGACTTTGCATGAATTTATTATATACTTACTGTACGTATAAGACCTTAGGAGATCTCTGGTTATATATTTAATATAGGGTTTGAAGAATTAAAAATAATTTTGAAATAAAAACGTAAAATGCATTGCATATAAGTTAGGCATATACTATAGGCATTCATCATGGCTTTAGGATTAAGGATTTATAATGATACAAGGATATTATCATATATGTAGACTTCAGTTTCGTTGAGGATCCCTTCTAATTAACGTAAGAGCGTACGTAAGGAAAGGATCGACACAAGGTAAAGTAGAACTCTTTTCGTGAATGGTTTAAATTATTACAATGCTTGATTTCGAATGATTGATTTTTGAGATATTGGTTTATGAACTGATTTGTTTGAACATTGAAATATTGATTGATGAACTTGATATTCAAAAGTTTTATTTAAAAAAAGATTGAGATTTTATTTCAAAGGGTTCAGATTTTAAAGTTTACAAGTTCATTCGAAAAAACATTCAAGATAAGTTTTGAAAAATGTTTTGAGAAAGGAATTGAGAAAGAAATTGGAATGATTTCCAAAGAAGAATGTTTAATCTATGGTTCATATGAGCGAGTGTATTTTGTCCCAAGATGGGCGACTACGGAGATATAAAAGAGTTGGGGTCGTTGATCGCTTCCCCGTGTTGTGGGATCACTTCTTTGGGGTTAGTCCTTAGAGAAGTGCATGCACATAAGTTTATTACTTCGAAATATTTGTAGTGTTGGGTTATACCTTTTCTACGCAGGTTGCTCTCTCATATTGAACTCATAATAAAGGAGAAGGTTTAAAAGGAAAGGTTTCCTTAAAAAAAATTTAGTTTTCGGAAAGTTGATCTTTTGAATATTTACAAGTATATTATTTTTCTTTTATGCTTACAAATGACTTTTTCCTTGTTGATGATGAAAGGTTTCAATTATTTTGTTACGTCTTCAAAATAAACATTTTCCTTATGGTTTACAAAAGATTAATGCTTTAAAAAAAATATTTAAATCATTAAAGACTTTTAAAAGTTTTCAAGTATTGTTTTATTACTACTTTACTCAACCTTTGTGTTGACGGTTACTCGTTTTCTGTCCACCCTATTGTAATACCCCATATTTTTGAGAGTCGATTTTATCATTTTCATTATGTTTATTATCTGATATGTGAGTATTGGAGTGAGTTTTAGTATGTTGTTTTGGGGATTATGTTAATTGGGTGTTTAAGTACGTTTTAGAGATTTTGAGTTATAGATATCGGATGGGGGCTTATGTGAGTAATATAATGGTGAGGTCGTAAGGGAGTGTTTTGATGGTTTGTGTGGTTTTTGGGGCGTTTTGGCTCGTGTTTGACCGATCTTGACCACCAAACCCTCCCCAATCAAAGTTTGACCAAGCCCTTTTATTATACAACCTCCCCAAACATTTCATTTACTCTCATTCATTCAAAAATCAGATTTTACTCATCAAAATATCCTCTCATTCTCTCCATTCAATCATCTAACCCTAATTTCACTAAATTGCTCATATCTCCTTCGTTTCTTCACGGAATTGCTCCGTTCTTCGTGCGTCGGTTTCCTCTCCTCGATACCTAACTCTTGGTAGGACTTTCGCTTGAGGTGAGTGTCGTTTTAGAGCTGTTTTAAGGCCGTTTAGCTACTGTTTTGGCCGAGCTCTCGTGCTGTTTGTTTGGACAGCCGTTAGCTCAATTTGATAGCTTCAATTAGATGTGTTAGAGTAGTATTTGATGAGTATTGTGTTGTGTATAGTGTGTGACTTCATAGAAGAGAGGTTGTGACGTTTTCGGACCGTCTTTGCTTCGTTGAGGACGATTAATTGAGGTAAGGGCTTATCCCTTACTTAGCTATTACATGTTAGGTTATATGTGCTTGTATGATGTATCTCATTGTAAATGTGTTGTATGAATGATTGTGTGAGACTAAAACTTGTGAGTGTTGTGAATGATGTGAGTGTTATGAATGTGAGTATTATGAATGTGAGTATTATGAACGTGAGTATTATGAATGAATGAATGTATAATGTATTATGAATGTGTTGTATGAATGTGAGTTAAATGAATGATGTATTACATGTTCGGACTTTTGATATGAATATGTTGAATCGTAAGCTTGAACTTGCTGTGTGTATGTGTGTGTTGTGTGAGCTGGAGTTGTGTTGAGAGGTAAAGTGTGGAAGTTGTTTGAGAAACGTTTGATTCGGAGATGAGGACGATGCGAAAAACGAAGGAAGTGATGCCGGGGGACAAATCCGGCCGGATTCAGGGCAAATACGGTCGGATTGTGTGTCTGAAGGAAGATCCGGCCAGATTGAGACCAATTCCGGGCGGATTTCATGTCTGATGTTGAACCGGCCGGATTAGGTGTGAATCTGGGCGGTTTTGAGTGGCTTAATGCCGTGTATGGCTTGATTATGTTGCGAAGGGAATACGTTTATGCTACTGTTCTATCTTATCTCGAGTTACGTATGTATATTAGTTACGTATTAGCTTTTGATGAGTTTGTGAAGCTAATTAGGTTGTTTGTTGTTTTGTTTTGATGTCTACCCACCCCGTAGGACATGGAGCTTGAGGAGACGTCTCGTGGAGTCTTGGCTTGGCTTGGCGTGCTTGCTTGTGGGGATGCCGACTACTTTCATTTCATTTGTCTAGACTTTCACTACTAGTCTTGGACTTGTGATGTTGTACCGATTGGACTCGTTTTGGACGGTTGTATTACTTTTACCGCTTGCTTTATTTATATTATGATGGACTGAGTAGGATTGTGGCTACTTGTTCGGTGTTAACCGATCCTGTGGCACTCTCATTTGTGCGGGACCCGTTTCTCACAAATGGGGATGTTACACCTATTCAGTGGGCCTATGATGATTCTTTGGGGAGCAGATTCTATGCAGGATGAATAAGATTGCATGTTAGGGGATCATGAGAGGAATGGCGACGCTAGATTTGAATTCCGTTGTTTTATTATTTACCGCTTCCGCAAGAATATTACTATCATTTCTTTTGTAAGATGATACGGAGTATTTATTTCAATAATAATCCCAAGATACATTGATCCACTATTTTATATTATTTATTTCGTGACGAGTTCGATAACTCGAGGTGTTACACCTCAACCCTTTAACTCCGATCCAAACCCGGACTAGACCTCCTAATATAAGTGTTTTTAGAATTTTTTCCCGAGATTGGACCGGACTGGATCGGACCGAAGATTGGTTATCTCTTTTTTCTAGAACCGGAAACCGAACCGAATTGTGTTCGGTCCAAGACCGAACCGAATTGTGTTCGGTCCAAGACCGAACCAAACCGACCGGTTCAGATCGATCCAATTTACCGGTCCAAACCACTCTTTGTACACCCTTGAGTATAATATCTGCCAAAAGTTGGGATGGCAAGGATAGGACTTTATCCAGAACTCGCATCTCTTATGTGAGACCTAGATTCGACGGGTCTAAAATTGTCAGACCTCGATCCAAATCCATTCGGTCTGGGTCGGATCCGAATCCTACGCGGCTGAAGTTTTTTACTTATTCTTGTATGCATTGATTTATTAAATATAATCATGTTCTAAAATGTAATATTCTAATCCTTTACCTTTTAGAATGTCAATTAAACAATAAAAAGGATAACAAAATACATAATAAAAATCCAACATAGTCTCACAAAGAACTAATCTGTTTAAAAATGAACGACTGAAGAACGAATCAAAAGAGATATTGTGTGAAATGTAGGGTTTTGGTGTTTGGAGAAGGAAGCACTAGCATACTTTCTTTTAATTGTACTTCGCATTAGCTGTGTTTTGTGAGTCTTATTGTTAGTTGTATGATTTGTGTCGTTTCAAACTTGCGGGTCTAAAGGTCACGAATTATGTGACCTAACCCAGCCCATATTCGTATTAAAAAATTGAGACCCAACTCGAAGCTATTGAATCTTAAAAAATAAGACTGAAATTCGACCCGAACTCGACTCATTTGTACGGATTTAGTGGATCTAAGCCGATTCGTTGACTCATTGCCATGCCTAATCGAAAGTTATCATGCTCTTGATTGTGTCTTCCGATTGTACAAATACTTCTTATTATTAAAAAGTGATTTTAGAAAATATTTTTATTATTTTCGTAAAGTAATACAACTAGCTATTGAAAGTAACAATACAATATATTTTTAAAGCAACACATTTATTATTTAAAATAACATAGTAATTGATTAAAAGTTTACTTTTGAAGGTCGTTTGTGTTACTTTTAATACCGATAGCTTTTGAAATTATAAGAAATTGGCATTGTTCGCAGACTAAATAGGACAAAAATCGAACAAAGTGGATACAAAAAATTGAGTAAGTTTATGTTTTAGCGAAATTCAACATGATAGATCAAATTGGTAAATGGGACTATTAGTGATCTACCCGTTACGGCGTTTTCGACAAAGTGAACGAACGTTGTATGCACGAAAAGATTAAATGACAAAAAAAAAGACAATGATTTTGATGATGCGAAAGACAAATAGAAAAAGCCCGTGGGAGAAGTGGGATCCCGCCATATTCCACTAGTATGTCGTGAGGAGGAGTTGAGCGTTACAAAGTCCAAAAAGAAGATAATATTTATGTAACTTAGGTGAGAATCAACGTAGTTCGTTTGAGTAATATGGTATTTGTTGTTGAGTGTTCAGGTGTGCTGATAAGAAACTGATCCCCCTTATATTTTCCTTGAAATGGCTCTTTTAGGGTTTCCCCGAACTCGAGGGTCCACCTATTTGGACGCCCTGACCCCTGAAATTTAGGATTCATTTGGAGATCATGTTTACCTCTGTTTGCTGCTGGTTGCACATACTTTATATGCTCTTTTTGTGAGCCAACACTTTGTGTCACCTCACCGATCCATGTCTTATCCTTTCGCCCACTATCTACTAGCCACGTCACCCCCTTCATTATGCTAAAATTTGGCCCACACAGCTTACAAATAATTTTATACTTGAATTAAAACTCATTTTCACTTACTAAATCATTAATCAACCTCAATCCATATAAAAGAAAGAAAAACTAGCCATAAATTGTGTTCTCCAATTGAGAAAATTGTTAATCCAAATGATGTTATATAAATTTAAGGTGATGTAAAATCGAGGGAGATTAGGGTTGCCAAAGATTGTGGTGACGCGTTTCACGAAGAGGGATTTGCTATCACCATTGTCAATGATGAGAAGTGTTTCGTTAGTGGTTTGGGGTATGGTAATGACATTGTTTTGTAGTTGTAAGGAAGATAGGAGAAGAAATTAATAAAGAATGTTAATTGGTTTTTTTCTTCTATAAATTAGGAGTTAGAGTTTTTTTTTATGGTGACATAGCATTAGTAGGAGTTAGACTTGACAAAATTTAACTCAACCTGCAAATCCAAATCAATCTGATTTTTAGGGTTAAGGCTCATAAATTTTAACTCGTTACCAGTTTGATACGAACAGGATATGACCCATTAATTTAGGGTTTAAACCCAAGTCGACTTGATCGACCCATGGGTCAAGATAAGTCATCAAAAATCATTAGTATATTAATATTTTATATATCATATTTGAAATAATAACTAGTTTTCTTCTCATGTGATATACGAATCCGTTCTAAAAAACTATTCGACTTATAAGGTGGTCTGTTGAGTGAAAACTTTTCAATATGAGATAGAGAAATTTTTCTATGAGATCGTTGTACGCGTAAGACGGTTTGATTGTAACTAAAATATGATTATTATAACGCTTATTATGACTATTATTGAGAAAGATTTGACGACTCTTAGAGGTTTTATAAGAATTGGTCAGAATTTATTCCAAAAGGGTACAATAAGCATTATAGTGGTCAAATTTTAGTCACAATCAAGTTGTCGTACGTGTACAACAATCTTACTTGAGAATTTAGGCTATACATAATAAAGTATATATACATACATTTGTGTATTGTCAAAATACACACAATTTATTATTCTAATAAATGTTAAAATATGTTTGTGAAATATTGTAGAGTCGAAATGGTATCAATAAAAAACATGTTGATCGACTAATCTGTTGCTAATTGATTCAGTCGAACTTTAACCCACAAAATTTACTTGTTTACAACACAAATTTACTAAGTTTTAATTTGCTTTTATTATAACAAAACCAGTAATAAGAATAAAAAATTTTACCAGCACATTTGTTATCTATATTTATTATAAGTGATATCTTAGAATTAATATTTTTTGTAAATACATTCTTTTTAATTTAATAATATAAAAAATTTAATTTTTTAAAACAAAACTTTTAAATATACGTTATAGTTTTGATCCATTGCGAGTATGAGACTTGAGACTCACATTCATTTTGTAGAGAACTAATGTAAAATTTATATAGAAATAAGCCATTGCTACCCTTGAGGTTAGCTTTTTAGAGTTGGTTGTAG
>JAUEKU010175532.1:0-10753 GCA_032274805.1 Gypsophila paniculata | reverse complement strand
TTTCAGGAATTAGCGGACCTGAGCTAATTCCTTATTGCTTTTGAGCGTATGATGACGTAGGAGGATGATTTACCGTGAAGGCTGAGTAGCAGAAAAGCAAGTCATCCATTAATTGAAGACGAGAACGAACAAACGAAGTTTTTGAGCTGAAACGAGCCTGAAACTCGACCGATTGGCACTGAGCTCGGTCGAGCTTCATGGTGCTCGATCGAGTGGCCTCAAGCTCGATCGAGCGTGACTTGCCTCGATCGAGTGTCACCTGTTTCGCGCGCCTTTTCGTATTTCTTATTTCAGAAACAATATATATACTCGGTTTTCATTTGTACGAAGGAATGGGATTTTAGACAGAATTCTCTCCATATTTTTAGTTCAACCTTAGGGTTTAGTTTATTCTTCAACATATATTTCCAAGTTTGTGGTTCAATCTTAAGAAGGTTCTTTGCTTTGAATCTTGCGATCTTATTCGGTAACGTATCTTTATTTGATTATAGCACTATGTTTGTTGATTCCCTTAAGACCATGTGTAGCTAAGTTTGTACTAGGGCTCGTGGGGGAATTATGAGTTGTTGTTGAGTTATTATGGGGTTTTGATTGATCGTCTGTCGTTGTCCTTGCTATGCCTTGCTATGCTTTTGATTGTTGATCTTGGAGACTTTAGGCTGCATCGAGAGATGGGTTTAGGTCAGACTTGCGTAGTATTGGTAGGATCGTCTAATTGAGGTTGGCGCCCTTTAGTCCGTCCTAAGGTAGAAATATGACCCGGGAGGGCGTGTCCCATTACCTAGCAGTTGCACCTTAACTTGTTTTTGATCGACCCCAGACCGTCTTAGCTGACTCATAAGGAGCCTGAGACCCTAGACCTTTTCTTATCTGTTTGTTGGTTGTTTAGACTCTTACCCAAACCAAACCCTTTGTTCTTGTGATCTGATTCTTTGCTAGCCTTGCATGCTTGATTACCGTTTCCTCATGAGTTCGACCTCGACTTGCCCTGACTACCTAGTTAGGTGTTCGTTAGGATCATCTTTGGTTAGGCGATACGACTAATTAGCCTCATCACTAACTTGGCTTGAAAGTAAAAATTTCACTTTCAAAGCCACCATGGAAGTCGCGCGGAATTGCACTTCCAAAAATTAGGTCTCAGGCGAGTTTTTTCTCAATTCAGGTGACACACAATTTGTCCCAAATTAAATTCATTCACAAATCTTAGGTGAAAACACTTACCCTAGATAGGTCTCAGGCGACAGTATCGAAAATTAGGTCTCAGGCAAAATTCCCCCAATTTCCTAGAATTAGGTATAAGGCGATTTTTCCCCAATTTAGGTCTGAAACGGATTTTCCCCAAATCATAAATTTTATGTAGCGGCCAAATTTTCCTCAAATTCAATCACTCAAGTTACGTTTTTTCATAGTATATACGGATTAATAAAGCAAATTATTAATCATGCAAAACTTACTTGATGCTTTCAATTTGGTTGAGAAACTGTACGATTTTCAATTAAGGTTTATCAGTGAGACGAGTGAAAGACGACGGAGTGAGTAAAAATAAGTGAGACGAGTTAAAGACGACGAAGTAAGGGAGTGAGGCGGGGACGACGGACCGCCACGACATCAGCAGCAGTGAGAGAGTAAGTAGATGAGGGGAAAAGGTGGTGACGGAGTAAGTTGCCGAGAGAGTAAGGCGGTGATGGAGGAGGGTGGTGATTGACTAAGAGAATGGCGGGAGAATGTGGAAAAGTAATATAGAATGGCGGAAAGAAAAGAGAAAGTGTATTGAGAGGAAATTAGACAATGTTTAGCAAATTAGTAAGGGTAAACTGGGAAATTCATTAGAAATGGTCGACGATAGGATGATTAGTAAAACATCGACGACGATTGTCAAGCCCCATTTACCCAATTACCATTAAATTCGTATCGAAAAATGTTATCATAATACGAGTATTATTTAATGATTTTTACTTCAATTAAAAATAAATTAATTAACTTTTGTAGAAATGTCATATAACACAATATAATATACTTCACATCAGTGCTTAAACAAAAAGCTTTTAAAGAAAATTAATACAAATTATAAAATTCATAGTTAGTCCTTTAGATTTTACATTAATATACAAATAGAAGGTACAAAAATAAATTTCTTTGTCTTGTAGTTTAATACAACATTTTTTTTTTGAAGAATTTAACACAAATTTGTTATGGTGGTGTTTGGCCTGACTTTTGCAAGTATTTTTCCAATTGAAAAGCTCAAGCCGGGTCAAACACCACTTTTTCTTTGTTGAAAAACTGTTTTAAAAAAGCTGAAACTAAGAAATAAGATCCAAAAAACAGAAGCTATGATTTCATGCTTTTACTTTTACTTCTACAAAAACAAGCATCAATACTTGCCAAAATAATTATATTAATAAAATTTAGAAAAAATATAGTGCCTTTTCTTCACTAATAATTCATTAAAATGTAAGTGAAGTATTACTTCACTTTTTTTCTAGGTTTTATTTTTATTTTTTTAATCAATTTTTGAGTTTATAACTAACTGCATATTAACATTAATATTTTTTTTTATAGCGTCTTGGATTAATAGTTTTTTGATTTTTAATTAATGTTCTTATATGTGTATAATTATTACTTATAATATCTTTAATAAAATTAATAAAAGGTAAAAGTAAAAGTTTAAACTCGTTAGACAAAACAACTGTAATTTAAAATAAATATTTTACAAAAATTTAGACCAAACACCAATAATTTTTTTGAGAAACAGTTTATAAAGAAACTTTTTTTGAGAAATAAAAACTTTTTTTTTTTTTGTAAAGTTAGGCCAAACAGGTCCTATGTTCGGTTGCAATGCAAAAATGAGTAAATATTTTAGATTTAGTGGGTTAGGCTAAATTAAAGGTTAGTTTAAGGAGTCGTTTGGTTCATGTAGGAAATAGATTCATGCAGGAAGTTATAATTCACATGAATTAAGTTTCCACATGTAATTCATGGGAAATGGCTTAAATTTGTTTGTATACTATGTAGGAATTTCCCCATGATTTAGTTTCTCTCATGTCGTTTGGTTATCACGTAGGAATTTACTGTATTTCATGCCAAATTATAATTATACCCTCCTGTATAAAATATATGAAAGTAAGTAAAAAAAAATAGGTTAAGGATAAATTAGTAAATGTCAAATTTTAGATGTAGGAAGTTGGAATTACCAAGGGGGGCTTGGTAAGGAACTTACCACATAATAGTGGAAATTGAACTTCCTAAGCAACTTTCATTTTCCCCATTTTACCAAAAAGTGAGTAACCAAACAAGATGCAAAATTTTCACTTCCTAGGAACTTAAAGTTCCTGTGTTTGTCATTGGTAATCAAACAACCCCTAAGTATATCATTAATGTTATCGTAATATTAAAAATATTTATTTCTAAGTAAAAATAATTAATATATTTAGATTAGTTATAAAATTTACATTCCTAACACGTAAAATTTCAATGAAATTTTTGAATGTATCTTTTGAAACGCGTGCATTGCACTGGCGTTTCATCTTGTTTAACTATATTTCAAAGTTCGATACACAAACTTTGAAATAACTAACCCTATGTGAAATTCTTTTCACGTATTATTTTTGTAGCTAGCTTGTATTTATATAAAGGGTCATGCTCTTTCCTACATCCCTAAAACTCTTTCCTACGCAATTTTTTCAATTTTATCCTTCTCATTTCCCCCTCCCTCATTTTCTTTCTTTTTTTTTCTCTCTTTATCTTTTTTCTACATTATTCATTCATCCAAATATTAAGTGGCCGGAGTTGAGTCATTGGCCGAAGTTGAGTTGTTGGCCGAGATTCAATTAAAAATAAATTAAAAAATATATCAAAACAAAAAAACAAATAATTAATTAAAAAAAAAAAGGCAAGCAAAGACAACGACAACCCCAACGTAACACACCCCTCATCCCCACCAATCCTACCCGCCCGCCGTCCCCCTGCCGGCGGTTAAACCAACTCCGGCCAACCACACCAGTCCTCTCCGCCGTCTCCATGTTCCACACCACCCAAACCCTCAACCTGCCACTCCAGCCGCCGACAACAACTCCACCCGACGTCGGCCACCCCTTCCCAGACCCGGCCACCCATTAGCCCTAGCCCTAATTTAATTGCAACCCTAAACTACCATTAACTAACCCTAATTTAATTTTAATTAATATTATTGAAAAGTTAATCAAAATAAACAACAAAAACGTTAAAAATAATCTTAAAATGTTGAATTTACATCGTTAAAGTGAGAATTATAGGTTGATGAGGCTAAGTCGTACCGCCTATCAAAGATGATCCTAACGAACACCTAACTAGGTAGTCAGGGCAAGTCGGGGTCGAACTCACAAGAAATCAAGCATACAATGCTAGCAAGAGTCAGTCACAAGAGACGAAAGGTTTGGTTTGAGTGTAGGGTGTAAACAACAAATAATCAAAGGGTAAAAGGTCTAGGATTTCGGGTTCCTTATGAGTCAGCTAAGACGGTATAGATACTATCAATCAAATCAAGGTACATCTATTAGCTAGGTAATGTGACACGCCCTTCTGGATCATATGTCTATCTTATGACAAACTAAAGGGCGCCAACCTCGATTAGACAATCCTACCAGTTCTATGCAAGTCTGACCTAAACCCATCTCCCGATATAGTTTAAGATCTCCAAGATCGATCAATCAACGTGCACCAATTCAATCAATTGTAATACAACTGCATAGAAAACGGCATAGCGAGTACGATAACAAACAATCAATGAAACCCCATAAGATCTCAACATGAACTCATAGTTCCCCTCAATCCCTAGTATAAACTTAGCTACACATGGTCTTAAAGGAAATAACAAGCAAAGGGTATGAAACAGTATACATAGTTGCGATAATCAAAAGAGATACGTTACCAAATATTCTTGCAAGATTGAAAATAGAAAATCGTCTAGAGTGTAATACAAAGATTTAAACTGAAAGTAATGAGTAAAACTAAGCCCTAAATGTTGAACTAAAATGAGGGAAAATTCTGTTCTAAAATCTGATCCTCGCGCAAATGAAAATAACCGAGTATATATAATGTTTCTAAAATAATAAATACGAAAAGGCGCGTGAAATAGGGGCCGCTCGATCGAGCCCCAGACCGCTCGATCGAGCTCTAGGTCAGGAGATCGAGCTATGCTCGATTTTAGCTCAAAAGCTTAATTTCTTCTTTTCCGTCTTTAGTTATTGGGTGACTTGCTCTCCCGCTACTCAGCCATCACGGTCGATCATCCTCCTACGTCGTCAGAACGCTCTAAAGCGATGTGGAACAAGCTCAGGTCCACTAATTTCTTCAAAAATAAACCAAAACAGCAGAAACACATTAGGACGGAAAACGTATCGTAACTAAAATAAGCTCAAATGAACGCTAGAACAATATAGAATGGGGCCACAACATATATCAAAATAACATACATCATGGGTCATGCTCAATTAATTGATAAGAATTATGACAAATAATTTGTAGAGAAAAAGAGAGAAAATTGTGAGACAAATAATAGAGGAATGGTATAGAGTGGAAGAGTATGACATAATTGTGTAAGAAAGAGTAAATGGGTGTAAAGAGCAAGTACGTATATAAAATATGTTTGAAAATAGGAATAGACGGAGTATCAATTAATATTAGGTACTATGTGAAAAATGAAATAAATTAATTGAATTGGAAAATAATACTTCCTCCCTATGTGTAATATCTTTCAAGTCTTCTGTTTTGGTCACTTTTCTAAGATCTTTTATTTTCCTTTTTGGTCCAATATTTATCGTAATATGATTTCTGATCCCACATTTTTTTATCTCCGTTCGTTTTCTACCATATCTTATTTACTTTTTGATATTTGTCTCAAAATAAAGTAAAGGAAGATAGAGAATGAGAGGAAGAATCATATTCTCTCTATCTTAGTCAATACTTTTCTAATGCTTTGACGCAATGTTTAAAAAACTGGGAGAAAGGGTTAAGTAGAATAGTTATTTATTATATTTGATCACTTGTATATGTATTTCAAACCAAAAATTTATCAAAAGAGAATTTTTGTCAGACAATGTCTAACATTTACCCCCATTTGCATAGCACTACATTAAGTTTTACTTTGTTATGCGCTACCAAAAAATTTTTTGTATTTCTAAATCAGCCAAATAATAAA
This sequence comes from Gypsophila paniculata, assembly GCA_032274805.1. Classification (NCBI taxonomy): domain Eukaryota; kingdom Viridiplantae; phylum Streptophyta; class Magnoliopsida; order Caryophyllales; family Caryophyllaceae; genus Gypsophila; species Gypsophila paniculata. The sequence goes on along the minus strand of JAUEKU010175532.1, from coordinate 4,578 downwards.
TTCCGTCAAGTTTGGTCAATTTCCGTCATTGACCGTTAGTGTAAGCTCTTTTCTTCTTAATTTTCATCCTTAACTTCATCTTCCCTCCAAATTTCAATGACATAGAACCATTACTTGCCAAATAGAAACTAAATTGTACTATCAAATTTGAAGGTCATATTTAGTCTAATGCAAAATATGTTTTTTTTTTGAAGTCTTCTATTTCATATTCAATTTCCTCATCTACTTTCAAAATCATCCAATTCTTTTTATTGATTCACTGTCCTTCAAAGACCTTTATTCTCATTCAACAATTGGTTAATCAATTGTTTTTGCCATTTTGTTATTTTTTCATCGACCTATTTGAAGAACGTTGAATATCTAAGCCCCGATTAAGAAATTGAAAGCAACAAACTTTCTTTCCGGGTTGTTAAAAGTTTACGAATATGTCGAGGAGATTCAACAATTATAGATTTGTCTCCGTGACGGGTTGATTGACATTATTGAAGGGCTGATGGTATAAAAGAAAAAAAAGGAGAGAGAAATATAATAGTATGTAGTGAGAGGTGGTAGAGATATGTGAGCAAAAGAGATAAGGGTTTGTGGAAATAGAGATATATAAACAAATGGAGTAAGAAGTGGAACCTTTTGATCAAATGGTGGTGAAAAAAAGAAAAAATTGCGTTTTGGGCCACTTAAAAGAATATTTTGCCATATGGTGTCCATGTAGGATCGGAATTTACAGAGCTAAAATCGCTATCTGAGATGGCGTTTTTTGTTGTTTGGGTCAAAGTTAAATTTTTTATAAAAAAAATATTAAAGGATACAAAACGCCATCTAAGATGGCGTTTTAAAGCTAAAACGCCATCTTTGATGGCGTTTTTTATTTGGTTATCTGCTACCCTCAAATAAGTATTAGCAGGTGGTTAGTTATTCACAAAGATGTGGTGTCTCACTTGGCAAAATCATCCTTTACTTTCCTCTAGGTCATGGGTTCGAGACTCCTCCCCCACTCCTTTGAAACAAATTTTAGCTCACTAGAGCACCAAAAACGCCATCTTAGATGGTGGTTTTGGCTTTTTAAAACTCTTATTATTTTTTTTTTTAAATTTTCAACTTTGCCCCCAAATAACAAAAAACGCTATCTTAGATGGCGTTTTTTGCTCAGTAAATTCCGAACCTATCTAAACCCCATTTGGCAAAATATTTTTTATAGTGGCCCAAAACACTAATTTTTCCTTTTTCACCACCATTTGACCAAAAGCTTCGTAAGCGAAGCAGAGTTTGGAGATTAATGAAGTTTGGAGGAAAATTGAAGTTAAAGGGGGGTTAGTTAAGAAGAAGATGCATACCTTGACGGTTAATGACGGAAATTGACCAAACTTGACGGAATTTGTTATTTGGCTGATTTAGACAAAATTGGGAAAAAAAATTTCGTAGTGCATGACAAAAGAAAAAACTTAAGGTAATGCTATGCAAATGGGCCTAAATGTTAGGCATGGTTTGACAAAATGATAGGGGTTAGTCGTATCCCTAAACAAACATAACCGTAAGGTCACTAACTAATGTAGATAGCGAAGTCAGGGGTCGAACCACAAGGAGAGAGAATTAACTGCTTATTATTTGTGGACAGATTCTAGACTATCAAGGTCATAAGTTTGGTTTTGTTTCTAAACTAATAAATGCGATAAAAGTAAATAAGAATAAAACAATAAAATGACGAGTCTAGGGTCTCAGGTTCACAATGAATAATAATCTGGGGATTTGGGAAATCAAGACTGTAAATCAATTACTCAGCTACCGAAGATCATAAGATCGGTCAATCTATTATGCCCTTGAGATCTGCAACTTAACCTGCGGTCGCTATTAATTAAGTCCGTTCTACCAAACGTTGTAGCACCAATTAGTTTTAATCCGGTCGGTCATAATCCTAATTTGAAAGACTAGTTAATCGATTATGATCAGTAATCAATTAACCAACATTAAAACAACAATAAGGCAGTAGTTAACAATCAATTTAAGCACAATCAAAAGATCAATTCATCCCCGTCATAATATTCAAAGTTCCCCTCAAATCCTAGATAAAAGATTAGCTACTCATAATAAGAGGAACAACAACAATAATAATAACGGAAAGCATGATAAAAAGCATAAAAGAAGATTAAACTAAAAAGAAAGATTAAAATACCGAGCCCAAAGGTTGAGATCACGAAAATGAAAATAAAGCTCCCAACTTTCCAGAGAGAGAAGCTCTCAAATCCTAAAACCTAAAACTAAAATGAAGTTTTGTAAAAATGAGAAAGTGTGTGTCGAACAAGCCTTGAGTTGGGTATTTATCCTAAAACGAAATAAGAGAAGTTGAAATAAAATCGGCCCAAAAGTTCAGCGTAGCTCGATCGAGCCAAGGGAAAACCGCTCGATCGAGCCAGGAAAAGGTCTTCAGTTCTTTCAACTTGCTGAGGCTGGCTCGATCAATCTAGGGTCTGGCTCGATCGAGCCAGGTAGCTCGATTAATCTACCTCCTGGCTCAATCGAGCCAAGCACAAATCAGCAGACCTCTTCCTTTCCTTTACTTCTTCTCTCCGTCTTTCCTTCTAAGCTCATAACTTGACCGTCTTCAATAGCACGCCAGTCAACTTCTATGCCGATACGCTCGGGATTAGCTCAGGTCCGCTAAATCCTACAAAATAATATATAATACGGCAGTATTGACATTCTAGACAAAATGTATCGCATACAACTTAATTAAGCTCAAAACGTGACAAAATGCGATACTAAAGGGGGCGTAAACATATATAAATAATGCACTCATCAAACTCCCCCAAACCAAACCTTTGCTTGTCCTCAAGCAAACTACCAACAATCAATAACAACACAGGATGACAAACGAATGTAGGAAAATGTAACTCATCGTCACAAAGTTCACGGTCTCATACAAAAGTGCAGTTAACTATACTCGTTTCCTCTTCAATAAATTGAAGAGTTAAGGAGCAAGACAAGCATACAACGTAACAGCGCAATAAGGTAACGTAAACTCCATGCAATAACTTCGACCGTATGCACCCTCACAGACGCTGAGACTAATAAATAATCTCACGAGCCCAACGACTAGAAAAACTACTCGAACCACGCACGTGATCACCCAAAATGCATTCAAAGTCATTTTAAGCGAGGTTTCCAAGGGTTGTAATGTCAGGCTTGGGTTAATAAGGGTAAAAGCTGGTAAATTATTTAGGAAATGTGGAGCTAATAAAGGCTTACAGTTGTATCAAAGATCAATTAGACACATTCCCAATAACACTCCTTATCAACGCTCCCAACAATGTCAACACATACATCACAACTTTAGTTCCCGAAAATCTGAATTAAATCACATAACTCCCCAAGTATTGCCGATCACTTTCATTATTTTCTTATTATTTGTTTTCATTCTCTTTTTCGTTTTCTTTTCTTTTCTTTTCTTTGATCGGGATTTGATATTGAGAAACAAAGGGGAAAGCAAAACTTTTCGGGAAAGAACACCACTCATTCTTGGCTTAATAACAATTATATTACCGAACTCAAACTTATCATTTCACGGACTGTACCCACTTCCTTCCAAACCAAATACTCCGTGATACATAACAAGGAACCCAAATGCAACTGCTCGTCCCAGGTAGGATTATTTTGGAATGTAGCTCATAATATAATAAAATTTAAAAACAGGCTACAAAGGCTAAGACGGGTTACAAAAAAGAGGGACCTAGATCTAAAGGGTAAGAAAGATAGACAATTTAGGCTGTGTGGAGCTCAATATTTAGTAACAAAAAACGAGTACCTCTTCGTGCACTGCTCAATCATTCGAATACAAATCAAGTTCAAACAAAGGCAGAATTCAAGTTTTCATTTTCTAGGCGTGAGTTTCTACAATGTCTAGTGCAATGGGTAGTCTAAGAACCGCGCCCCGTCTACGTCACCTATCCCTATGTCAAATCATAATCATCTTACTCAAATCATCTCAAGGATGAAAGATAGGGTAGGCAAGGTATAAGTGTCATACACAATCAAAAGACTCGCTAAGTAACAACGGGTGTATCTCAAAAGACACTAAAGCTTATCCTACACAAAGGTCTCTAAGACCATCTAAAATTTTCAAAAGTTTTTCAAAAATTGCAAAAATTTTGGTCTAAAAGTAAGGAAAACACACCAAAAGCAGCAATAAAGACCCTCGTCCCAACCTAAATGTCACAGTGTCCTCAATGTGATGCTATCAGTAGAATTTTACACATATCACAGCAAACCTAAGAGGACAAAGCTAAAAAAGGGGAAAAAAGTAGAAATAAGGAAGGATAATACCGTAGGCATAACTCTGAAAGCTCCCCCAAACCAGCATAAAAAATGGGGTAAAATGGCCAACTGCCACTATCGTCGGCGAGACTACATAAGTCTCCAAAAATCTGCATAAACTCAGAGTAAATAAAAGTAACCTCCCTCACTTCACTTAAAATAATGAAAGTCTAAAATCTAGAAATAACTAAAAGCACACAAAAATACTAAAAGCATATAAAACACGGATTGCCTTCCGGTCAGCGCTGGTTTATAAAGGTCCCGCACGACCAT
>JAUEKU010175521.1:0-10753 GCA_032274805.1 Gypsophila paniculata | reverse complement strand
CTGAGGGATGTGCTCATGAGGATTGAGGCTTCGGAGAGTTCTTGGCCGCTTAGGAAGAATGTCGTTGCGTGCGCTGGCGTGTGCAGAAGTTGGAGGGATATCATGAAGGAGATTGTCAAAACTCCTGAGGTTTCGGGGAAGCTGACATTCCCTATATCCTTGAAGCAGGTTCGCGAAATCTCATGTGTTTTTGGCGCTATGTACATTTTATTCGTCGTATGATGTTAAATGTGAAGAGCATTGCTAGTTATATATATGCGTTTCATGATTGCTTATTTGTGATTCGGTGTTTTTAATATGCTTCGCTGACTGTTTCTGTCATTCTTTCTGGTTGCCTAAATTTGGAAGTGCTATTTTTGCGGCTGTATTTGTTACTGTTCTATTTGCCATTGTGCCCCGTGTATTAAGTAGGTCTTTTGTGAGACCATTTTTACCATTTAAAGTTTGATGGGGTACAGAAAAAGCAAATTTCGTTTACAAAATATACTCCGTAGTAAACTGGTTACTATCATCAATAAGATGAGTACAACGTTAGCAAAATGGTTATGATAATTGAGCATCATGATTATCACTTAAAAGATGTACAAAAATCATATAAATGGTTACGAGTAAATTGGTCTTACAATAATTTATTGTAAGACCGTCATTCCCATACAAGAATTAGTGGTGGTTTAAAGTGTTTTTATCTCAACGAAATATTATGAATATGATTCATAGTAATCAGTTTATAAGGTCAACATGTTTTTTTTTTTCTGGTGAGTGCTCTATCCACTTTGCAAAGAAGGAAACCTCAATTAATCCTCATTCTTAAGTTAGTAATTGCATGTTGCGTCTTATGAGTCTTATTTAGAGCGTATTATGTTGATACATTAAAGGTGTTGTGGTCCTGTTTTCAAAATCCACTTACATATTAGAAGATATGTTATTTTGCTATGTTACATTGCGGGTTATCTAAGCTTTTGACCTTTCCTTATCCGGAAACAATACCTCTCTTTGAATGTTGCCATGAAGTTGTTATTTCAAAGCCGACACATTTATTTAAGGAATTATCCTTGCTAATATGCATTTAAATTCTCGGCTAGTCATTATTTGTGTTGCGACAAAACACAAGAGTTATTTTCCGATAACTTACTATAACAACCAAAGTGATATTCTGATAACTTATCATACCTTCATAACTAAATTCCCTCCACTGTAGAAAGCTGCATCAAATTCCTCCTACTTCCCGCTCCACCCCCTCCTTGCCTCCACCCGTCTCCTCTTATTACCCGCTCCAAAAATCACAATCCCACCACTCCCTTCACCATCTCCTTTCTTTTCCTCGTGCAACTACTTCCCTCTCTTTTCTCTTCTCTAATGCTCCTCTATATCGACATGTCGAAAGATGTTAAGAAGCCGAAAAAAGAAAGATGACAGTGTGAAGGGGATTTGATTAAGGAGAAAGAGCAGAGGTGGTAGAAGACTTGCACTCATATGACATTATAGCACTATTGGTGTTGGTCCTTCGGTTTTTTTCATTTCATAAGAAGGATATGTTTCACTAAAGGCCATTGGTTGTTTTTTCAATTTTCGTGAAATCACCCAAAATCATTGAGAGCCTGATCAACTATATCGAAAAACGATTGACAATCTGATACTTCATTAAGTGACTACAAAAAGATTATTCTTTAATAACTTGGTACTCGCTCCAGTCCACTTCTATCGTCCTCTTTTGAATTTGAATATCAACTTTGATCCTGTTTATTCTGGCATTGAAGAGAGGGCTACGTGAAAGGAAACAGTTTATTTGAAGGGTGGTAGTTTAATCATATACAGTAATATATTGTCGTACGATTCAGTTCTAATTACCTTTAAACTCTGGTTTTCTTTTAACCTTTTTCTTTTCCTTTACATCTCTTCTTTGTTGTTATCATTCCCATTTCTTTTTAGTTACTTCTTTTTATTGATTTATTTTATGCTTAACTTTCTCTTTTTGATCTATGCTTGATTCTCTATTGAAACGTTTTTCCATATTTCTTTCATATCTTTTCATTTACTCATTTTTATAGAAGTACTTTCTGCTTATCTTTCTTCGTTTTTGTCCGTGTTTTCCTTTCTCTCTTTGGTCCATTGTTTTATCTCAAGTTGACTGCTCGACACGGTGATTCAGGTCGACATTGCCAAATCATTATAGGAGAAAGGCTTTGCTGTGTACTTTACTAGTTTTCTGTAAAATAAATTGTGGAAAATCTTAGTGACTACGTCGAATTCCAATCATAAATTTAATTGCTTAGGCTAGTCGTGGGAAGTTGCTAAAAATACGTGGTATCATAAAACCGTAACTATTCACTATTACCCCTAATACTGCCAATCGGCCATAGTCCTCTTGTAGCACGAACCATTAGCTGTAGATCACTTAATTGAGCTCGGCTGTGGTTTTCGATTAAATAATCCAGCTGTATTTCTGACCTCTCTTTCTTTCTAGTGATTTTCACTTGCAAGTTATTTATTAACCTTACAATTTAATGATTATTGATTTTTTTTTCTCTCCAGCCGGGTTCTAGAGACACTCCGATTCAGTGTTACATAAAGCGGCATCGTAGCAGCCAAACATATTATTTATTCCTTGGCTTGAACTCAGGTGAACTCGCAGCATCTTTTCTTATCTCTAGGTGTTTGTGGTAGTGTCCATGACGGGTTTTATCTAGGCTACGTAGATGTCCTATCGTTGTTTTTCCTTGGTTTTTTGTTCTCATAATGTATCAAACTTGGCAGCTTCTTACGATGATGGTAAATTCCTTCTTGCCGCAAGAAGGTGTAGACGCCCAACTTGCACCGACTACGTCATTTCTCTAAATCCTGAATATGTCTCAAAGGGTAGTAGCACCTATATTGGCAAACTGAGGTATGTTTCACTATTATTGCTTTGATGTCTTGTTTCGCCTTTCTCGAGTCAAAATTTACCTTTTGTCCCTCTGTTATCCACCGTCAGATCAAATTTCCTTGGCACTAAATTTACAATCTACGACACACTCCCTTCAAATAGTGGAGCAAGAATCACCAGAAGTCGATCCATTAAGCTTTTGGGCTCCAAACAAGTTGCCCCTAAAGTTCCTGCTGGCAACTTTGCTGTGTCTCACATCTCTTATGAGTTGAATACCTTGGGCTCGAGGTGAGTAGAGGTTTTAAACGACGATCAAGTTGGTTTATCTTTTTTTCTCTTCTTTTTCTGAAGAATGATCGTCATTTTACAGGGGGCCGAGGAGGATGAACTGTGTCATGGATACCATACCTGCGTCTTCTATCGAACCTGGAGGATTGGTTCCAACACAAACCGAATTCCCAACCGCCAACGTGGATTCCTTTCTGTCGATCCCCTTTTTCAGATCAAAATCAATTCGAGTGGACAATTGTCGTTCTGAGGCCGTTCCTAACACAAAAGAGGGAATGTTGGTCCTGCAAAACAAGACCCCTCGCTGGCATGAACAACTTCAGTGCTGGTGTTTGAACTTCAATGGTCGGGTAACTGTAGCCTCTATAAAGAACTTTCAACTAGTCGCATCCCTGGAAAATGGAGCTGAACATGAAAGTGTCATTCTTCAATTCGGGAAAGTCGGAAAGGATGTTTTCACAATGGATTATCAATATCCTATCTCTGCCTTCCAAGCATTTGCCATCTGTCTGAGCAGCTTCGACACAAAAATTGCCTGTGAATGACCTGCAATTTGAGGTATGTAAAAGCTCAAGGTTCACCAGTTGTCCCTTTTCTGCTCTTTAGTTTTTCGGTCTTGAACATTTGGTTAGGCTCAGTCGGGTAGAGTGTAGGACGACAAAAGCATCAAACCTCTCGTTAAATTTTTAACACCCATGCAGATCGATATCTCTAGTTAAACTAAATCAAACCCTTTCTCATCGTTTTGAGTTTCTCGTAAATGTCTAGTTGCAAGTCTTGCAACCTCGACGTTTCAGTTCAAATTTAAACGCTTTTTAAACTTTCCGAGGTCATGCCATTCAATATAGCTTCCGTAGTGTGCTTTGTGGATATAACAATACAAAAATTCCACAACTAACGTCTCGGATTTCCGTTTGTTGAACAGTGACTACGCTTATGTATCAGGTAACATTCATATGAAGAATGGCGCTCTGTATGTATGATTATGAGCGAGATTTTGATTCATCAGAAGGCGAGGAGACGAGTTCATTTTGTGTGCTCAGTAGTGTCTTATATCGGCAGGTCGAATTGCGTCCATCTTGTAGATATGATTCAATGTTGTTGCCAAATACAAACTCTGACGGTTGATTTAGTGTGTTATTTTTTGTTTGGTTGAAATTGTTTAGCGAGTTATTTGTAACTTCAATTGCTTTTCTAGACTAGCTTGATGCCTTAATTAAATCTGATTGGTTCCCGTCTTTTTTATTATGTTATTGTTTTTTTCCGGACTCCCAAATACACGAAAAGAATGACATAAGCCCGACTTAGAAAGGGTACTCCCATCACCTCTTGTTATCAACGTAGTTTATGGTTAGAATCGAATTTTGTGATTTATAGCTGGATGGAGTCGTGGGCGGTTGGGTTGTGCCTTGTGCCAACCCAAGCACGTGCCATGTTCTGTTTCAAATTTTTGAAGATTTTGTCTGGAACATGGGTCACAGTACAACCACGGCTCAGGTTCAAAGAATCGAAAGTAGTATAAACTCCGATCATGACTCACGACTGGTAATTGTCATTGGCGTGTTCACGTTCAAAAAAATCCTGCATTACAACCCATCCATTCGATTAGTCCGAAACATGGCTTAATTCCATTTCACCCTTAGGCCGTAATTTCAAACCCAAACTTATGTTTCAACCATTACATTCCGTATTTCGAGCCTTATAACTTAAGCCCTCAAACCCAAATAAGGGCCATATTATTACGGTAAAATTTAAGTCAAAAAAAATTGTACAGGAAATTCTACCGCGTGCTCCCTGTGTTTTTCAGTTTTCTAATATTATGCCCCTATTTTTTTAAATTCTATCATAATATTTGGATTCATTTCGCACTTAGGAATCAATATATATGACTAATTTCATCTTCAAAATTCAACATTAAGGACCTGTTCTCTTCGTCTTAATTTTTCGTTAGTCTGAAGTTTTCTCAAGTTGTTTTCTAAAGTTTTTTTATTTTTTTTGAAGTTTTCTTATGTGTTTGATAAGTTAAGAAAAAATAAGATGAGGAGAACAGGTCCTATGATCATAGCATAGACAAATTAAAAAATTTAGGAGTATATTATGGAATATAAAAAACTAAAAATTTAGGAATATATTGTGAAATATAAAAAATGTAGGCGTATATTGTGGAAAATAAAAAAAAACAGGGCACACGGTGGAATTTCTCAAATTGTAAAATTAAGATGGAAAAAATCGACAAGAATACATCGAACATGCATGATCATCTCAAAATACGAATAACTTCAATGAATCTCAAAATACCGCTATTGATATATTCTTATCAAAGTAAAGTTTGATCGTAGTTTATTTTGAAAAGGATATACAAGAGCCGAGTGTATTTTGAGATTAATTAAAATTGTACTGTATGTATTTTAAGAAGATGATCTGTAACTGAGTGTATTCTTATCGATTTATCCATTTTTTTGTTTTTGAAAAAAAAATAGTGAATTTTAAGATAATAATAATAAAAAAAATAAAAATAAAAATAAAAAAGAGAGCGGTCGGATTAGCATAAAGGCACATTAATCAAGGAGGCAACAACCCCGGAAATCGAGATTTCCAGGTGCGCATAATTGTTGTTGTTGTTGCCTCTCTTTTGATCTTTTCTCCTTCCTCTTCATTCCGCTCTCCGTCTCTTTGGTGAGACGGTTTCACAATTAATAATTATTATCCTTCGTTTATAGACGGTCTCACGAGAAACGTGTTCACAACTTTGAATAAAATTTTTTTAAAATTTACACGAATGAAAGGGTTGATGTGAGAATTGAAGACGATATTAGGGTTTGGAATTATGAGGGGTAAAAAATGGAGGATTTTATAGTGATTTTATTTGGGCCTGCTGGCCCATGATTTACATGAATGAGTGTACGAGTCTTGTCCACAAGGGCCTACGCCTAGGAGTCTAGTACTAGGGAGTTTTTTTTTCTTTTTTTTTTTTTTTGTTATTTAGAAATGTGAAATTAATATTGATAAAACGTTTTGATAATACAAGAAATAAGTTGAACAATACAAAAATAACCACTACAATCAACAAAGTTGAATATAAGTGTGACAGAAAAAATAAGTTTGGTAATGTGTGAGACTCATTAATATACTATGGGCGTACAGTAGATATTTTCAAAAAGTAGAAGGTACGACTCGAAAAAGTGAAAAAGTGAAGGACGTAACATAAAAAAACCCTAATAAAATGGCAAAAGCCATTTACAATGATGATCAATAATACAAAAATTAAGGTAAACAATAGAAAAACAATCACTACAACCGGCAAATATAAATATATATATATATAAGACTATTAATCTTCTTCATTTTGTGGTCAGCCATCGACGTCTCTGCATATTTCTCACCGAAGTTCACGAGGGCCTCAAGGGGCGTTGTAGCCTCACCAGTATAGCAATTGAATAGAAGATGTATGGAACACCTTGATTCCCACAATTTATTTTTTTTCATCTTGTCACCAACCCAAGAAATAACCGATGAAAATAAAAAATATAAGCAAAAATCCCTACGAAAGCCAAAACTTTCGAGACCGTCTTACCTCATAGAGAATATGGTCCTCTGGAGCTTATTTAAATCCCTACGAAAATGAAAGTTGACTCTTTGAGTATAATATCGGACTTCATATTCACCACACCCTCCCAAATGTGCAGTTAGAATTGGTCAATTGTGCGAGCTGATCCGAACCAACTTGTCTGTTGGGACTTAATTTGATAGATTTGTCTAAGCCCGACTTACTTCAAACAAGGGATGTACTCAAATCGAATTTTAAATGACCCGACTCGACCGGCCCTTGTTTTCAACTTTCTAGTGACTCACTAGCTAGGTTTGCGTTAAAATTTTTGCCAACTCGGCCCAACCCTACCCTCTCTCTCTCAAAAGTGCCAAGCCCGACTCGAACAAAATAAGGTCGATCTAACTTGACCCTTGGCCACATCTATCTACTCCTTAGGCCTTACCCATCTCAATTAGAGCGGACACGATACGATACGATGCGATACAATACGGCTTATACCCTTATCTACTTTAAATTCGTGCGGACTTGCGTCTCTAAACTACATCAACAAAAAAATAGTCAAACAAAAACAGTAAAACTTGGTAAGCAAAGATGAGTAAACTAAATTGCATAGATCTATCAAGTCCTGATATTCACTCTACTGTCTCACTTGTTAAGCAGGTTATTATTACACTTTCCTAGCTTAATTTTACTTTTACACTTGTCGTAAATTGACCGTTTTCTTTGAATGGTTATAATTTGATCCACGATAATCAATGAGAGGGACAAAGTCGATGTTAACTAAGGATATATGATTAAGATGATAAGTCGACCGAATTATACCTATGTGTAAAAGAAAGCACAATTTACGCTCATTTTTTAAAAGATGAAGGTAAAAAGGCGACTTTTGAGCGATAAACAAACCTTCTGCTGGATGTAGGGACCGTGTCGGAAGTAGGATTTTATGTTAGGGCAAAGTACTAAGGTAAACTGAAAAAAGAAACTTCCAAAAATTTTAGTTAAAAAGCGTAAAAAATTTCAAAATTCAAAGGGAATGAGCGCCCCTGCCAGTCCGCCTAACTCCACCTTTGTCGTGCGTTCGCTATCTTAGTTGACATAAATTCATTATCTCGTTTATGTACTTAGTTGTTCAGTTGATAATTTAGGAATTATGATGAATTACGAGTACGAATGTAGGATATGCTTGATTGCCTATCTTTCGGTCATAAGTGGATAATTTGTCAATTCACGTGATTTTTCAGTTCCAAGAAAGCGAGGAATTTGATTACCTAGTCTCCTTTTTGGTCATAGAGAAATGTTATCCAAAACAAGTTTGATCAATCAATCTGGAATATGATTTTTCTAGATCAAGTACGGAGTAGTATGTATGATGTTTGATACGAGTATTAATTCGAAAAATGAATTGCCACATGTGAAGTTCTATATCGTCATCATAGTTTTCGAGGACAACGTATGCAACCTTACTATGATGTTTGGTTGAAGTTATCTGTTTTACCAATGGCAAAATTACCCGAGTGTCGCAAGGGCACGCACCCACCTGTATCTGTATGATATCAACATAGACTGTTGTCGAAAGAAAGAGAAATGAATTAAGTAATTGTAGCTTTGCATTAGCGAAGAAGATTGGCGAGGTCATCGAGCCATTTTGCTTTATGTCCTCATAAACGAAAACCAAAGATTAACGAGTCATTGGCTCCATAGGGAATGGAAAGCATTTTAAAAATGGGACATCCTAGTTGCTAATATATTTTCTTTTGTTCATATTGAAACTAGTATTGGTGAGTCGTTGCTGAGTTTGTTTGGGTGCATTCGAAATGATTGGCAGTCATGCTTGGATTGCGGGTTTTTCTATGTGATCAATCATGGGATAAGTCAGGCATTCATGGATGAAGTCTTTAGACAAAGCAAGAAGCTCTTTGATTTGCCTATGACCGAGAAAATGAAGCTTTTAAAGAACGAGAAGCATCGAGGGTACACCCCTCTCTTTGATGAGGTTTTAGACCCTGAAAATCAAGTTAACGGTGAGATAGAAGTTTTGTTGCAATTTGAGGGATGTTCCTCATTGTTTGGCTTTATTGAGATTCGTATATTTTCGTTGCAAAATGGAATCCGTAAACAATATCATTGCTAGCTTATATGATGCCGGGTCATAGCTTGAGGTGTTTGTATACCTTCTTTATCGGGATTCGTGAATCCATCGTTTTGAAAGTTGGCTATATTTGATATTTTGATTGAATGAAGATTGAACTTTATGAATGAATGAATGATCCCGTGGAGATTATGTTTGCCAAACACGATCTTTGAATGTTATACAATTGAGTGGAAGTGTGGAACGGAGGAAGTAATAGGTAAAAAATGAAATTTCGCTAATGTGCATGCTATTTCCGGGTACTTTCCATATTTAGTCCATATGAAAGCGGCGGAGCATTGTGTTCTTCCACTGTTCTTCTGTGAATGGCCCTCTTTGAGTCCCATAGGGAGGAGTAATAACAAAATATTAAACACAAAAAGGTTTTAAATTGGTGATATGTGTAACTCGATGGGTTTCAAAAAGTGAGTTTCGATGGAAAGGGCTTGTTTTGACACTTTTGGATTACTTACTGCAAATTTATTTTGTATATGGCTATAGGAGATTACAAGGAAGGGTATTATATCGGTCGTGAAGTAGCTGATAATGATCCTGATGCTGACAAGCCATTTTTTGGCCCAAATGTGTGGCCTGATTCTGGTAGTTTCATTTGTCACAACGCATAAGTGGATTATTGCACGAGTTATAAGCTCTATTCCTGGTAATAGTTTCAAGGAAAATCAAATCCGTCACAATTGTAATGCCTTTATCTCTGGTTTATGTCAGATCTATTGCCTGGTTGGAGGCAGACTATGGAAAAATACGATACTGAAGCACTGTTAGTCATCTTTGATCATTGATTCTCTTCCCTCCAAATCATTTGGCTCATTTTGTCACGTGCTGGGTCTTGAACTTTTCTTTCTATCTAAACTATTGTCACTTGTAAATCGTAAATATTCGTGTGTTTTCCCTCTGGCCTCAACTTAAAGACTGTCGACACATCATTAAATATCTGTTGTTTTCTTTGGTTGTTTTCAGTGAGGTAGGAAGGGCTGTTGCTAGGATTATAGCTTTGGCACTTGAACTGGATGCTAATTTCTTCGATAAGCCAGAGATTTTAGGGAAGCCTATTTCACTTTTACGCCTTTTGCATTATGAAGGTACAAATCCCTCAGTTTCCTAACAAAATTGTTAATGTTGTGTTCCAGATCAAAATCAACTATGGATAAGTAGTACTGATTTTTCGATTTTTCATTAGCTAAAGTTTCAGATCCTTCGAAAGGCATATTTGGAGCCGGTGCACATTCGGACTTTGGTCTAATCACGCTCTTGGCAACAGATTATGTTGTGAGTCTGCAGGTACACTGCGACATAAATCACTGCCACACAGCTTACAGTATAAGCATTTGCTGCTGCTAAGTCATGCCGTTCCTTCGTACTCGCAGATATGCAAAGATAAAGACGCCATACCTCAGCAATGGGAATATGTACCGCCTCTGAAAGGGTGAGCTTGTTTTTCTTATTCGTACGGTCAGGGCCGGCCCTTAGGGTGTTCGGGCCGTGCGCCTGCACAGGCCCCCCAAAATTTTGGGGCCCAAAATAGACAAATGTTAATAATTAGTATTAAACATGAACAAGAAGTTATGTCAAAATGTTAGTGTTGCGGTGGTGTGTTAGTCCGTCTATCTGGCACTTGATCCGAGTTCAAATCCCACCCTCCACAAAATTTGTGCTGATGAAAGGTTAAGAGAGAGTTAGGAGTAGCAATGATAAAGATCCTAGGATGTAGATCGTTATGTTTTCTCCAAATTTTGGTATTGAATTTAAAATTTTGCGTGTACTAGTATCGTTTATAGTGTGACTATAGTCATTTAATAATTTTATTATGGGTACGAATAATAACTATTTGAGGAACTTAAATTATAAGTCTCTCAATAAAGAAAGTTATATTAGATCAGTTGGTTGTCTTTATCACCATATTCAT
>JAUEKU010175509.1:0-19215 GCA_032274805.1 Gypsophila paniculata | reverse complement strand
GTAATTTAAAAAAAAAATTATATAAGGGAGTAATTTTAGAAAAAGTGTATTTATAAGGGAGTAATTACAAATTTTCCCTTAAAATTATACAGTAGATTATGAATTGGGGTATTCTAACATGTGCCTACTAGAGGGAGTTGAATAGCTTTATTTTATTGTTGTATGAGACGGTCTTATTTAAAGCGTTTATGTGTTTCAATGAAGGTGTCGTGTAAATTATGAATTTGATTAGAGGGAGTTGAAACTGAATGTTGTACTGTAGGCAACATCTCCATACGGGAACAATTATCATTCCGCGGATAAAGTTGAGTCGGGTCAATTTGCGTTCACAGCCGTGGAAGCGGGCGATTACATGGTATGTTTTTGGACAGAGGAGCACAATCCACCAGCGTGGTTGACGGTTGAGTTTGACTGGAAGTCCGGCGTTGCTGCTAAGGATTGGGCAAGTGTCGCTAAAAAGGGCTCCATTGACGTATGTTCTCTGTGCTCATTCGTGTCGATAAGTTCAGTTCAGTTTGTCGAACAGTATCAGTTGATAACGAAATGTATGTCTTTTGGAACAGGTCATGGAACTCGAGGTGAAGAAGTTGATGGACGTAGTAGACTCAATACGTGATGAGATGTTTTACCTTCGTGACAGGCGAGTTTATTTCATCTTCTTTACGCTAAGACGAGGAGGAATCAGTAATAGTCGACTGTTATTCCTAACCGTGTTAATGTCATTGTCGATTTCAGGGAAGAGGAGATGCAGGAGTTGAACAGATCGACTAATTCGAGAATGTACTGGTTGAGTTTCCTGTCGTTGCTGATTTGCTCGTCAGTCGCGGGTTTGCAAGTATGGCATTTGAAGACGTTTTTTGAGAGGAAGAAGCTACTTTGAGTTAGACACACCGCCTCTTCACAGGTCTCGTCTTCGCCATTGTAAAGTTCTTCAGCCCTTATCTTGGATTGAAACGTCCTCGGACAGTCAATCGGCTGTAATTTTACATGTTTACCACACCGATGTTATCTACAAGTTTTGCATTGGTCGTTCTGTGCGGACACTTGAGAATTTTAGATAGTCGAGGCGATTCAATGGTTTGTTCAGGAGTGTCTTCTCTTCATGTTATGCATCCATTGTGAACATATTGAATTGGATACTTAACAGTCTCGCAGCCAATCTGAATTGATTCGACTCGACCAGCACCCAAATAGACAAGCTAATGATTGAAAATCTGATTTGTCCCGACTCAATTTATATGGACTCATATATTGTTGGTTTCGATACCCCGATAAGAATACACTCGAAGTATGCATGAATATTAGATGACCTAATCCAACCTAAAAACCAACGTACCCAAAATGACCTGACATAATCCGTATGACCCGTTTGACGGTTCTAAATTTCTATTCCGTACTTTTCTATCATCAATCGTACGCTTATGTATTACTTTCCATGACACTACGAATTTGGTTGAATCTTAGTATCATGGGCATGGCTAGTGGCTACATTTGTGGAGCTTGTTTCCAAAATTAGGACTACCCGTTGACTCGTTGACTTTTAAAAACCTTGGGAGTTACAATTTCTCTCCTGGCGAATTAAAGAAGCATTTATGTTTTCGAGTATTATCGTAAATCACACTTGGTACGAAATTATATAAACGGTCTTATAGAAGACTTGTTTTGAATAATACTGTGAGTGGATTGTGGGTCTCACGATCACAAAATTGATTCCTATCCACACAAAATGTGCTCGAAGTAGAAATGAGACAATTCTAAGAATAGGTCAAAAGTGGAAATCGGGGCAATTCCAGAGAATTGGAGGGAGTAATAATGATAGAGCATTATTAGGTTGTGGTCCTTCAAGATGGAGAAAGAATATTTATAATATGCGTGAGTGACATTGTAATCAGGTGGGGCCGTTTTATTTTCCTTGAAAAAATGACAGCTGTGTTAACACTTCCCCTAATAGGCATGAACTATGCTCTTGGTTTTGCTGATGCGAAGCCTCTTCTGTGACTAATTTT
Source organism: Gypsophila paniculata (assembly GCA_032274805.1). NCBI lineage: Eukaryota > Viridiplantae > Streptophyta > Magnoliopsida > Caryophyllales > Caryophyllaceae > Gypsophila > Gypsophila paniculata. Next base: position 17,209 of record JAUEKU010175509.1, on the reverse strand, counting down.
AGACCATGTCAATGACTTGTTACTCTCGTACTCCGTACTAAAGATGTCTTATCCCAATGGCTGAGACATATGTCTCGTCTTTCCATTGCGTCGTAATGGCCTTGTCATGAACGATTTGACTAATTTTTATTTGTTACTCTAATACTAAAGATGCCTTATCCTAGTGGCCGAAGTGGTCGAGACAGATATCGTATAGATAATAGATAGCTGGTTCTTATCTCGTCTTTCCATTGCACTGTCGTGGCGTTGTAACTCCTCTTAGGAAAATTGATTGTTAATCTTGTGCCAGCTCTTTTGCCTGGTCATTAGGGCCGTCGAAGACGATTATGTTTCCCATTTGAGATTATTTAAACAGAAAGTCAAGTTGCAGGACATAAACTATTGCAAACAGTGCATCATTATAATAGAAGAATCATTTCTTTCTTAATGTATTTCTAAGTTTCCAAGTTGTTCAGTCAAACATATATTTCTGATCCACTTGACTTCTGAATTGATTTACGACGAATTTCTGAAGTTATGATTTGAGTCATGATGATGCATTGGTTAACATCAAATAACTCTGTTATGATGTTGCTCATTCTTACCCTGATAGCATCATCTATCCTTGTCTCGGGTTCTTCGAAAATCCCGAGTTTTATGTGGAGCGACTGCCTACAGAAGAGCTCCTACACTTCAGGCAGTGCATTTGAAGTCAATCTGAATGACACCCTTTTCAGTCAACTCCTACCCAAGGCCTCCAAAGTCAAGTTCTCGAACGTCACCATCGGCTCAGGTGCGGACCAAGTCAGCGCTCTTTTTTACTGTAAGGGCGATGTAAATGCTCAGACCTGTCACAGTTGCATTGATGCTGCAACAAATAAGATAACAGACGTCTGCAAGTTCTCCAAAGAAGGGATTGTTTGGTTTGAAGAGTGCACCTTGCGGTATACGAACAGAACCATTTTCTCTGTTGATGAGGAAACGCCTAGTTATTTATACGTCAACAACACTGGCATTGTAAATGAAAACCGTCTTGATAAATATGATGTGACATTTAACAGCGCAATTGCTGCCCTCATAGAACAGGCTGCTTATTATGGTACGGGAAGCCTGCCGGGTTTTGCCATAAAAGAGGTGAATCTCTCGTCGTCTGAAGTGATACGCAGCCTTGCTCAATGCACGCCTGATATAGTGGGTCTCGGATGTCACCTATGTCTGAAGGCTGCTCTCAGACTAAGGTACACGTGGGCCCATACTATCGTGTTTCTTCCAAGCTGCTATTTCAGGTATGACTTGTATGAAACGGGGGTGCTTCCAGATTCTTCATCCCCTTCACACGCCTTTCCAGGTTCGGTGTTTTCAACTCCACGAACGATTTCTAGTCCCTAGAATGTATTAATTCCATATCTGATATATACTCATTTTCCTGTCATTTGTGACAGCTTTGTATATTGCCCTCATAGTTGTGTTGCCTGTTGTATGCATTGTGGTTGCTGTGATTGGATGCCCGAGGTTATGGAAACGCTGTTCACGAGGTAAACAAACCTGAATCATGATTACGTCTTCAATGGCAGTATATAATGTATTTATACAAGGGCGAAAGGGCCTTTGATACCTTTGATTGTGTATTTGATTGGAATATTTCTCTTTTCTTTCTTCTCCTTCCCCCACGTTAGACAACCGTCGTGTTGTGCGACCACCTGACGAAGGCAGGGTGCAGGGACTGACAAGGTATACATTTTCACAAGTGGAGAGAATGACAAACGGATTTGATAAAGAAATTGGAAAGGGCGGTTTTGGAGTAGTTTTTTATGGTCGCTTATTAGATGGCTCTAGAGAAGTTGCTGTCAAGATGCTACATGAGAATGATGCTCCCTTGCAGTTCAGCAATGAGGTAAACACCTACCGAGTATTCTTCCGCTATGAATATAACGGAATTAAGCAAAACATCGCAATGAGGTATTTTTCCGTGAAGTCTGTAACATAGCCAGTTAATGAAGCAAAACGTAATGTTTTGGCGCAGATTGACGTGTTTGCAAAGATTTCTCACAAAAACTTAGTTTCTCTACTTGGTTACTGCGAAGAAGGACCTCAATTGGCACTTATTTATGAGTATATGGACAACGGGGACTTGAGAGCTCTATTGTCAGGTAAACCATAAACGAGTAGTATTCAACTGAATCTTAATCATGCTCTCGTCTCGTTCAAAACTAACCTGACTGTCTTACTGACCAGAGAATGCAAGTTCTTTAAGCTGGACAGATCGACTTAACATAGCTATTGACACGGCTGAAGGTCTGAGATCTATCTGTTCTCCGAAATTTTTTCCCTTGTTTATGTCAAAGACTTGACTGCTAAATGCTAAATGATTAAATCAGGGTATAATTTGTCGAATTGGTGCTGCAGGATTGCATTACCTGCACAGATATTGTGAAGTGCGTATAGTGCACAGAGACGTGAAGCCTGCAAATATACTGCTAAATCGAAACCTGCAGGCAAAAGTGGCAGATTTTGGTTTTTCTAAGATCTTCCCGGAAACAGATGTGACCACTTTGAAAACACGGGTCGTCAGTTCGCCTGGTTACACAGCTCCTGAGTAAGCGTCATAATAATCTAATTGATCATAACGATGAATTTACACTGTTACTGAGAGGATACTCCACAATTCAAAAATAAATGTGTAGGTACTCCACAACCGGCCTGCTGAATGAGAAAGTTGATGTTTACAGTTTTGGGGTTGTTCTGCTGGAGCTAATCACAGGCAAGGAGACGACTAATTTGGTCAAATGGTTTGTCAATCTGTTTAACATGGGGGACATAGAAAGTATACTGGATTCAAGAGTGAGAAGAGCTGCTGAACCGAGAATGCAGGGTCCCGATAGCGGATCTGTTTGGGAGGCGACAGAACTAGCTCGGGCATGTATAGAAGAAGATGAGACGAAAAGGCCAGACATGTGGAAAATCATTGTAAAACTGAAGGAATGCTTGGATATGGAGGTTAAGAAAAATGCTGGTAATCGTGGCAGCGGGTTAAGGTCAATGGAAAACAGTCCATTGGTGTCAGGTAGTATTACAATGGGTCCAGAAGTGCGATAGTCTCGTAGCTGACATCGTTCAAGGCTTTAAGTTTTATCAATTCAAATTCTTTTAGAGTATGTTTGAAAGCTACTAACTTGTCTGAAACATGGTGGTATCATTTTTTTTTCGGAATCATTGATAGTCATTCTTCTGTACATGATTTGATTGTAATGCTATACCTCTATGCTACAAATAGTTACGGCTTCTGTTAGAGTTACCAAGAAAAAGAAATGCAGAAAGACGGCATTGAATCTTGTGTCTACTCTTCATAATTTGTAGGTCTGAATTTATTTCTTAGTTTCGAGAACAAATTTTTTTCTTCTTTTGCATTCTGAATGTGGCAGATTTGTAAAGACTCGCTTGCTAAATTGGCTACTCTTCTTATGTTGTGAAACAATATCTGTGTTTATCAAAACGATCAAGCTTGTTAAGACCAGAAAGTTAACCCTGGCATGAAAACATTAGAATTTTGAAGAACAGTTGAACGTAAGTGGACCGGAAGCATATGTAAAATCATGAATGTCGAAAGTGCAATCTCTGAACTAGATGGCCTTTTGAAACTAGCATTACTGGGTGAAGTAGACTAATGCTGATCATACGCTATACTGAGTCATGGAAGAACAGTAAGGTCAATGTAATAAGAAATGCAGACGGTGGTGCGACTCTTTCTAAGCTCTGAAGTTAATATGTTAATTGCATTTCTGAGTTAATGTTTCTGTGTTGCAGGAACAAACATCTCTATTCTTTATCTTTGATACGAAAAAATAAAATAATTGTTTTCATTGTACTGTTTGCACTTTTATACTGTGACGTACCTGTCAGATCAATGCAATTTTCATATTGGGAGGCGTGGGGGCGTCTCAAATTAGCGTAAGGGTAACGCTGTATACATCTGACAAAAGGTCTTGCTAGTGCGTCTTTTGTAAGTCCCTGGAAACAGCAACAGTAAACTAAGTCAGAACAATAGAATGATCTTAGACTATGTCAAGTTTTTTGCCGGTCATTAAAGCGACTGACGTATTCTACTAACATTTTTTAAACAGAAGTTAAAATTGAAGTTATTATACTACAAGTTGCACCACAAAATAGCTGAAGAAGTATTGCTCCGTAGTTCTTAATTTCTTACAGCACAGGACTAATATTTCTGATTCACTAAACTTACGAATTGAATTTCAGATTATTTTCTGAACTTCTGTAGTTAAGATTTGATTGATGTCGATGCCTTGTTTATTTACCAAATTCTTCTTAATGCTACTCGTATTTTTCGTGATAGTATCATCTATACAAGGTGCGACTTCACAGGAAAGCCCTCATTACATGGGCAAAGCCTGCCAAGAGAAGAAGTCCTACATTTCTGGCAGTGCTTTCGAAACCAATCTGAATGACACTCTTTTCACCGAACTCCTTCCTAAGGCCTCTGCGGTGAAGTTCTCGAATTTTACCAAGGGCGTAGGTGAGGACCAAGTCTACGCTCTTTTTTATTGTAGGGGTGACGTTGATGCACAGACGTGTCAGAATTGCGTACAGGCGGCAACAAGTAAGATAACAGATGTCTGCAAATTCTGTAAGGAGGGGATTGTGTGGTTTGTGGAATGCACCTTGCGATATGCTAACCGAAGCATTTTCTCCATTTCTGAGGAAAGTCCCAATGTTCTATATACTAACAGCTCTGGCATCGTGAATGAGTATCGTCTTGATAAATATAAAGAAGCATTTGATAACGCAATGGATGGCCTCGTAACAGAAGCTGCTTATGGTAAGGGATCATTGAAGGGTTTTGCCTTAAAAGAGGTTAATCTGTCATCGTCTGAGGTGATACTTGGCCTTGCTCAATGTAGTCCGGATATAGGGGGTGCCGGATGTCACAGATGTCTAACGACCGCTCTCAGATTAAGGGATACATGGGCTAATACTGGGGTGTTTCTTCCAAGCTGCCTCTTTAGGTATGACTTGTATGAAACGGTGGCGACTCAAGATCCTTCACCCCCGCCACCTAAGCTACCAAGTAAGCAATGATCGCTGTCAACACATGTCTGATTTTCACCTTTTTTCATCTGATATCTTTCATTTCGTATCACTTGTGTCAGCATTGTATATTGCCCTCTTAGTTGTGCTGCCTATTGTCGCCTTTGTGCTTGGGGTCATTGTGGTGGTTTTGATCAAAGGCCATTGGTTTAGGAGACCCCAAGGTAAATTCAATAACGATTTCCTTTTCTATGGTGACATATCTGTCTAGATGAGGACAGATACTCTTCAGTAAGTGAGAATGTCTTTTCTTTTCATTTTCCCCACATCAGGTAGCATTGAGACAGCAAGCGTACCTGAACAACCTCACGGCTCTACTCTTGATGTGTCAGAGCAATCAGACCCTGTACATGTTGAAGACAAGACGCTCAGATTGCCGAGGTATACCTATCCCCAAGTGCAGCATATGACCGACTTTACTAAAATACTAGGTAATGGTGGCTTTGGAATAGTGTACTATGGCGTCTTAAATGGCGATAATGAAGAACATAAAGAAGTTGCTGTCAAATTGCTATATGAGAAGGAAGATGCTCCCAAACAATTTAGCAATGAGGTTTGTGATGCTGTTTAACCAGTACTCAACAATATAATTTCCTCCATATAATCTGCAATTTGCCTAGGTAATGAAGTAACGATTGTAAAACATGACGTTTTGGCGCACTTATAATCTGCAATCTTGTTCAATGCTGACCTGTCTGTCGTAATGAACAGAAAATGCGGATTCTTTAAGCTGGACAGATCGACTAAAGATAGCTATTGACACGGCTGAGGGTCAGGGATATGTCTACTTGATGTACACTTAGCTCTTGTACATGTATAAGACGATAACTAAATAACTAAAGCTGTGTTGATATTGTAGGGTTGGATTATCTGCACAGAACTTGCAATGTCAGTATAGTGCACAGGGATATAAAGCCTGCTAATATTTTGCTGAGTAAAAACCTCCAGGCAAAGCTTGCGGATTTTGGTTTATCAAAAATTTTCTCAGAAAAGGATACGACTGTACAAACACGGGTCATCAGTACCCAAGGTTACACAGATCCTGAGTAAGCTTCATAGTTCACAACAATCCAATTTACGATACAATGAAAATTTCCGCTATGTAAGCTAGGTTGATATATGTCGAATATTGTGCAGGTACTTCAATACTAGCTTGCTGAACAAGAAATCCGATGTTTACAGCTTTGGGGCTGTTCTGCTGGAGCTAATCACGGGCAAATCACCGCACGATACAATTAAATGGTTCAAAGAACTGGTTAATCTAGAGGATATCAAAGAGAGATTGGATCCAAATACCGAAAGATGTAATCAAGAGACATCTGTTTTGACTGCTACAAAGCTAGCTAGGGCATGTGTAGAAGACGATGGGACAAAACGGCCAGACATGTCAGAAGTCCTTCAAATTTTGAAGAGTTGCTTAACTATGGAGGCCAAGATGAATGCTGAAAGTTCAGCTTCAGCGTCTACGTCAGCTTAGACTGTTATTGAATGTTTTTATGGACAGTTGGGACACTTTCATTTAAAGGTACTGAAGAGATGTTTAGTGTAGAATCCTCCCAGGTTTGGCTTATTCATTAGCAAGAATCATGAATCGAACTTCTAACCACTTGGTACAGAAATGAGATCTTAACCTCTGATACGTCATACGTCATACGTCAATGTCAATGACTAAATGTTTCAAGTACTCCGTAGCATATAAGTAGTATCAGTGCATCACAATGTGTCCAGACGTGTGATCACGTCATGGCTGTCATCATCCTTTGTCTTGCACTCATCGATTAAGTTTCTTAGGGTCTGTTTGAAATTGTTACCTTGATAATTGAACACTCAAGTGATAGTAGCTTGATTCTATTGATGCTGCATATTTAGTATGGAGATCGTAACAATGTTACCTCAAAGATATATCCTAAGAATAATACCTTGACGTAAACTTCTGACGACAGTGTGTACCTCGACTAACGAAACTTTCACAACTTATGAATTTGATAGAACATGCTCAATGCTGAAATACAATCGTCTGAGCAACATAAAGACAAAATAAAAGATCCTAACGATCACTAACAGCATGATTGAAGCTGTTTATGATGGTATTACTAATCTATCTCATTCTGACATTCTCTCTTTTCAGAAATCGTACGAAAAGATCGTTAAGTCATGCAATCATTCTCAAATCCGCACACGGTTTATGCTGACATGTGAACTGTGAACATTAGAAGTTCAGGTCCGTATGGAATCGGTTTGACACAGCTACAGAGAACTTGGTCACAGCAAATTGTCAATGACTTGTTAATTTTCTGCCAGCATTTTTAGGCCTGTCATTTGGACTTAAAACAGTCGTGTATGCCATCAAATATTTTTATAATACAAAGTCAAATTGCAGAAAAACAATTTCAAAAGTATCAGCACATCAGATATGCTAGAAGAATCATTCCGTCTTATTTTCTAATCATAGAACAATATTTTATCAGTCACGACTATTAGAAGACCATCTCAACCAAAATCTGAAAGTGATAGTTATGATCCAATAATTGGCTTTATACCTTAAGACGCCCCCTCACGCAGATGCTCTTAAGCATTGACGCAGGATAAATGCTTCACATAGAGGCCCAAATGTGGATAAACAGGTCATTGACATACTATATTAGAAGACCGGCCATCTCAACCAAAACCTTGATTCTTATACCTTAATAACGACCTCACGTTGCTCGACCTCGGAACTTATGAGCTCTTCAATAAGCCATTCATAGAATAAAAAAAAAGATGCTTATTTTTAAAGGCACACTAAGCTGTTAATCAACTAGTCAACTTTAGATAAGTCACCCAAAAAGTCAGCTAACAGAGATGTTTTTAGTTTCTGCAGGTTATCAACTGAATTATGATGATGCACATTCACGTAACAACAAAATCCTTCCTAATGTTACTTATAAGTTGCCTGACGGTATTGTCGATTCTTGGCTCGGTTTCATCAGAAACCCCGATATACGTACACAAGGAATGTCTAGAGAAGAACTCCTACATTTCAGGCAGTGCATTTGAATTCAACCTAAACGTCACGCTTAATCAACTCCTTCCCGACGCCTCCACGGCTAATTTCTCTAAGTTCACCAATGGCTTTGGCGAAGACCAAGTTTACGCTCTATATTACTGTAGGGGTGATATCGATGCTCAAACTTGTCACGGTTGTGTAGACGATGCAACAAAGAAGATAACAGATGTCTGCAAATTTTGGAAAGAAGGCATTGTTTGGTTTGAAGAATGTACCTTGCGCTACACAAACCGAACAATTTTCTCCATCGATGAGTTAAAACCATATTATCTATATCCTAACACCAGTGGAATAGTGAACAATTATGATCTCGATCCATATAAAGCGAAATTTGAAAGCACAATGGACACCCTCATACTACAGGCTGCATATGCAAATGGAACCGTGCCAGGTTTTGCCACAAAAGAGTTTGGCCTCAACTCGTCTGAGGCGGTGATACGCGGCCTTGCTCAATGTACACCGGATATAGTAGGTCCTGGATGCCACAGATGTTTGACTTCCGCATTCAGACTGATAGATTTGTGGGCGTATACGATTGTGTTTCTTCCAAGTTGCCTCTTCAGGTATGACTTGTATGGAACATTGCCGGATCCAGCTCCGCCACCATCTTCACCATCTTCACCACCTCCGCCTAGCCAAAAAGGTAAGCGAGTATTGTCGGCCTTGGATGTCTCACACAACGGCTAATAACATGCTCTATTAAAACGAACACAAATTTGCACGTGAGACCATCTCACGATAATCTTATAAAACTTCTTATATCATTGGTAGTTACTGGGAATTCAAATTTTTTATTGAATTTATTACATTTGTGTTCTTTATCTAATACATTAATTTCCGGTTTCCCTGTCATTTGTGTCAGCTCTCTATATTGCCCTCATTATTGTGTTGCCTGTTGTGTTCATCGTGCTGGCTGTGGTTGGAGGTACTTGGTTATGGAAACGCTGTTCACGAGGTAAATGATTCGTCTATCGATTGTTCTCGTGTAGGACTGTCATCATATTTCTAATAGCCTAATGAAATGAGTTAAAAACAACATGAAAAGAGGTCGTCATACCCTTATAGTTGGTTGAGTTTGTACAATTGTCTGTATACCGCCCTTTCTCTTTCCGTGTTTGAACAACACACACCACTCAAAACCTTCGGTTATATATCAATTGGAACCGACCTACACTCAGATAAAATTGTTATATGCATACAACAGACGCCTAATCTTACTTTTACACAACTTTAGGAAAGAATCCTCCCGAAGTGGAACGAGGTGTAGTAGTTGAGGTAGAGAGGGTGCATGGTTTGCCAAAGTATACCTTTACTCAGGTGGAGCAAATGACTAAAGGGTTCAAGAGAGAAATTGGAAAAGGCGGTTTTGGAGTCGTTTTCCATGGCCGCTTGTTAGATGGCTCTAAAGAGGTTGCTGTCAAGATGCTAAATGAGGATGAAGCTCCTAAGCAATTTAGCAATGAGGTTTGTGAGTTACAGACATGTGATTTAATTTTTTTTTCCATCTTCCATTGCCTCGGCATTTAAATGCTATGGAACACAGTAAGTCTAATATGACACCGTCTTAAAATGTGAGTTTCACCTATGTAGCCAGTAGTGTAGACGATCGATGTAGAGTTGTTACTAAAACGACACCATGGTGTTTTTTCGGAGCAGATTGATGTGTTTGTAAAGATTTCTCACAAGAACTTGGTTTCTCTAATTGGATACTGTGAAGACGGAACCAAATTGGCTCTAATTTACGAGTACATGGAGAAAGGAGATTTGAGAGCTCTTTTGTCAGGTAAACAATACCTATCATTCATCAGAAACTCAGTCGGCTTTTCATATTCTGTCAAGACTAACCTGACTGTCCAAATGAACAGAACATGCAGATTCGTTAAGCTGGACGGATCGTCTTAAGATAGCTATTGACACAGCTGAAGGTCCGGGATTTACAATATACCATACAACTTGCTCTTTCTTGTTTATATAGTACGGAGTATGATTTTATTAAACCAGTGAATAATATGCGGAAATTAAACTGTAGGATTGCATTACCTGCACAGAAACTGCGAAGTCCGTATAGTGCACAGGGATGTGAAACCTGCTAACATACTGCTCCACCAAAACCTCCAGGCAAAGGTGGCCGATTTCGGGTTATCTAAAATCTTCCCAGAGAAAGACGTAACCACTTTAGAAACACGGGTCATCGGTACCCATGGTTACAAAGCTCCAGAGTAAGCTGCACCCAACTCCACTGATATTCATAATGTAGCCTTCATCCTAGATTTACCGTCTTTATTTGACTTTCATCTTTAACCAACACAGTCGAATGTGGACCAAATAAGTGGGATGGGGGAAATAATAGACAACATTATAATCTATTTCACAATGTAAGTAACGAAGATATATATGTTGAATGTTGCGCAGGTACACAGCAACAGGCCTACTAAACGAAAAAGCAGATGTTTACAGCTTTGGGGTTGTTCTGCTGGAGCTAATCACCGGCAGAACACCCCGTTTGGGGTTTGATTTGGTTAAATGGTTTGTGAAAATATTTAACGAAGGGGATATAGAAACAGTACTCGATGAAAGGCTGAAAACAAATGACGGAGAGACGATGAAGGTTACTGATAGAAGGTCGGTTTGGGGGGCAGCAGAACTGGCTAGGGCATGTGTTGAGGAAGAAGGGATGCAAAGGCCTGACATGTGGGAGATAATCGTGAATTTGAAGCAGTGTTTGGATATGGAGGTGAAGAAAAATTCAGAAAATTTTCAGACAGGGTCGACATCAAGGGAGATTATGAGTCCGGTTGTTTCGGGTGCTATTGCAATGGGTCCAGAAGTCCGATAAGGTTAAAAGTCTCACAATTTATCGAGACAACTATTTTGCTACCTCATTTTTGAGAAGTTGTAGATACTACAGAGTATATCTTTTGAGAAAATATCGGTTAAAATTGACATCGCTGGACTAATAGTCACGGGAAATGCAACTGTCATTTTTGCTTCTATACATCTGTAGTAATATGGCTACCAAATCCCAACTTGTTTATTTCATTTATTTTACAATTCATAATCAATGAACGATTTTAAAGGAAAACTTATCTCACTCATGTATTTGAAATCGTTTTCGGTAAGGAACTAATGGCATAAGTTATCCTAGTATACTTCTTTCAAAGTACTATTTTCTATGATTAAAAATCAAAAATTTATACTCGGTAATGAAAGATGTTCTTATGTTGCAGAAATGTATCAGAAACGTGTCATAATCAACTGATCCATCAATCGATAGCATTGAATTTATGCCTTTACGGTGGTCCAACATAACAAATTCACGATAGTCATGCTTCTCTCATAAGCACCAACCCAGGTGTATCAACTCGACTCACTATCATCGCAACAAAAGCAAATAAGTTTAATCTGCAGCTATCAACACTTAACCACCATCAAACCGAATCAATAGATTACTGAAGAGGACACTTTTTTACACAAGACAGCATTCACGATTTGAAATGATTTTATTTCTCATAAAAATTGATAGCTAAATTTACAAAGTCATCAAAAGCAGCATATAAGAAAACTAGCGGAAAATGAAAAATACAATTTACATCAATTTGAAAAAAAATGAAGGAGCGAGATTTCGCAAAAAATGAGTACACGACTAGACACAAATCAACCCCTCGTCTTAGCACAATGTCATGTCGGCCAGAAGCTTTCGTCCTAGCTAACGGCCCAAATAGCCAATGTGTTGATATAATAGGACTGAACAAATGATTTCACGTCTTTCATATACCATACCAGGCTTTTAGTGACTAATAATAGGCTTGAAACAATACCTTGAGTCAAATTTGGACAAGCAGGTCATGATGGCAAAAGTATAAGTCTCGACTTGTGTCATCCAGAAAAGAAATGCCAGTGATGATCAGCTGGAAGATGTTCCTTCATTTTCTCAAGTCTTTTAAGTATGTCCAAGAATGAAGGCCTCTGGTTCGTGTTGGCAGCCCAGCACTGTTCCGTTAGCCTATAATTGAGGGAAAACGGAGATATTAAACTCATGAAGCGAAAACATTCATGATTAATAAGAGCTCACATGGATAGGATATTAGGATGGAAAGGTAGGGGACGGGGATGGAGGGAGGACAGGGAAGGAGGGGAGGTAAGGGGTGTGGAATGGAGCTATGTTGTTTTCCTTCCAAATTTGTCATATGTAGAAGAATTTTGAATTGGCTTAAAAAGAGAAACACGGATCCCTCTATTTCCCGGCATTCCATTTTCCCTTAACCTAACTTGTTATCGAAAAACAAAAATTGCCCTTATTCCTTTCCCTGGCCTTCCTGTCGTTTCGAATCCCTTCTATCCAAAAGATAAATGAGATCTTAAATGGCTTTGTTTATTCGCTATTTCATGTATCGTAAATTCGTAATAGGGTTCAAGCACTATCCAACCAGAAAAGCATAAGCTTCTGATCGATGGGATCACCAAGAGAACTGTACAACTTGATGCAATGGGCTAGAAAGATTAGCACTACATTTAAGAAAGGGGTTCCACATCATTAGCACTGCATATATGGCTAAAAACAATATCAAATATCCAGAAATAGTGCATTCAACATTCAACCCTGTTTTTTTTTCAGGACTTAATTTCAGTTTAGTTTAGTTTAGTTCAGCTCCCCCCAATACAATTTTCCTCTTATTTCAGTTCAATTTAGTTCCCTTTAGATAAGTTTGTTCATTTCAACTCTAGAAAAGTCCAAAAGAGCAGGGTCTTACTCTCTTAGTTCGGGGGTATAACCCTTGGACTTGAAATTAGGCCGATGACCTTCAGCTACATATTTTGCAGCCTCATATGCTTCATGGCTCGACATTGGTGCTTCTCCCTCAAGCATCTGAGAAGTAGCAAAATAATGAGTAACAGAATTAACAGCTCACAGATCAATCCAAAATCATGATAACTCACTCACCTCATATAATATCATGGCAAAAGAGAAAACATCAACTTTTTTGTCATATTTTCGATGCTTAAATACTTCGGGAGCCATATACCGGTCTGATTTCAGAAACAATAGTGAGTCCAACAAACCAACAAAAATGAATATGGGTAAACAACAAGATCTAAGTCACGGAAAAGTTAGATAAATACTCACAACTTCCTGTTTCACCAGTCATTTTGTAAACATCGTGAGCATGTTGAACCCTGATGAGCTTGCTCAGTCCAAAGTCTCCAACTTTTAAATGGTCTGCATTTGAGTTGACTAAAAGAACGTTCCTGATAATATTCCCAAAGGAATAACATGAACATGATAGGCGTCAGACACATCTCCCGAAGCTAAAAGCAGCTGCATACAGATCCGGTACAATGGTACATGTGACACAATGAATTCCTATAACTTCATACCCCTCATCCATTGAAAAGGAAAAGTATACATAAAGACCAGTGCTACACTGACCTTGGCTTTAGATCTCGGTGGATAATTACGTTTGGCTCATTATGCAGATACGCCATTCCTCTGATAAAACAAGAATCAGGCACATGGTTACCGCATTAGGTTTCATAAATAGAAATGCCATTTGGCATCAGATATAAAAATTGCAGTCAACTTCTCCACGTAACCACATTACAATGATGTCACATATCTGAGAGGAGAGAAAAACAAGGAAGCCAAACAAAGAAAAGATTCATCAACCCTGATTTGTACTAAAACTTACTCCGTATCAAGTTCACTTGAACTAATAAGACTATATTCATATCAACTTATCAAGTACCCTTCCCTTCCATCAGTTACCTAATAAAATACTACTCAGTATAACAGTGCCCAATAATCACTTAACAGCAAACAAATATTTACTCAAACGCAAACATCACAGTATCACAATGTTCACAAACATGTAAACTAAACGTCCCAGACTCTTGGACTACACAGCCAATCATTCACATTACAAAGATAGACTATCACTCTATCAGTAATCCACATTAATTAAACAAAAATAACAACTAGATTTCAGAACAAGTTGACTTCGGCAATTTTTAAATAGCTTCAACACGGCAGCAGTCAAATTTCTTTTGTATACAAAACATGCGATGGACAGAGAAATGCAACTACAGAAAACCAATCAAATTTTGAACAAAGTTATAAGTAACACAATATCCTCGCTGATGCATTCCTATTACCCGCAGATCTGTGACCAATTCATTGGAAAAAATAAACAATTTATACAGCGCTTGAAATTAATTCTTAAGCATGATACCTTGCTATATCCATCGCAAAATTAATTGCTGTCGTGGGACTAAGAGCTCCTTTTTCCTTAAGGTATTGATGTAGATCACCCTATCATATCAGTGGAAACACTGGTAAGAACAATAAACGTGCTTAAACTAGTCAAGTGTCTACATTTCTACTCATTGTATCTTACGTAAGCAAGAGACAGAACTAAAATTCAGCAACATATACAATTACTATACCCCTCGTAAATACTCAGTAATCAGCATTAGAGGCTTCTTCTCTGTAACAGCTCCAAGGAACTGAACAATGTTAGGGTGACGAAGCTTCACCAGCAAATTGACTTCATGTCTGAAATCCTGGCTGGACAAGCAATAATTGACATGGAAATTAGAAGGTCCTTTCATAGTACAAAAATGCAGTATCAAAAGCGCTTTGATTAGGAGTCATGACTCTTTGTTATCGGATAGCGGATATTACATATTGGATCGACGACAATGTGGCCATAATTTAAAGATGTTCACCATAAATGTTAGATTCCACTTCTTGCAACCGGAAATTTGAGTACACTTTTCTATGTTAAAAGTCTATATTCTCTATTCTATGCCTCGCTTTTTTTCATTAATATACAGACAACTTCTAGATGCATCAGTTTATCCGAAATATTTTTTTTTGGTGAAAAGTAACATGTAAAGATACAAGTGGAAAAGTTTCAAGCACTGGTTGCTGTGACTACATGTTTCCCTAATTATAAAAGCCGTTATATAGAGAGAGAAACCGTAATGGCAACCCGAAAATTCATTACATAAAGGCTTTAGTGTAACATGTAATGGGTAAGTTTTGATACCACAAGTACTTTGCACAAGTTCACTAGATGCAAGGAGTTATAACATCACTTGCTGAGTTGCTGGTGCATGGAAGTAGAAAACTAATACAAAAAGACAAACAAGTGCTATCTCTTAAGCAAAAAATTGTATCTTGGAAACACAAAGTGTATGCTTTTTGGTGTAGTATATGAGATAAAAATAGAGTTTGCATGGCTACAATTACCACTATATAGTTATCTAGAAATTGTTCTGACAAATTAAAAGCTGATGAATGATTGCAACTATTCAATTTATTATTCTGGCAGTCAGCAGCATAATGCTATTGCATATTGTAGCCTCAGAAACGAGATTTGGTACATAGTGTGATTAAATTAATTAACTTCTAGAAACAAGATTTAAAAAAAATTATGATGTTAGTTGATACGGTCATCGTACTATGGGAATAATGGAAGATGCTATGTTTGAAGATTGATCTTACATAACCAGTTTATCTTCTGAAAGAGATGGAAGTATCCGCTTGACTGCAACTGGAGTTCCTCGCCAATATGCTTTCAAAATTTCACCAAATGACCCCTGCAAAGAGATATCAATTATCAAAGCCATTTTTCAACATAAAAAGCCAGCAATTGTCCAGCTCTGGACAACGACATAGAATCGTAGGCGTTCAAAGAAAAGACCAGTCCGTATGATAAGATCTATAATAGGTCTGCCACAAGCACCCAATCACACAGAAGGATCCACCCCTTTTTCAGTTAATATTTCTGAATATCACCGTAAGAGGTATGCACATGACAGGGAGATGAAGTCAAATCAGATTTCATCCCATTGCATCAAAATCTTATCACGTTGAAAAACATGAAAGAAAAAGTTGGAAAGAAACATCATTCCAGAAATAATACCAAGGAAGGATATCATACCTTCCCAATCATTGCCGAGTTTGAGAAGTCCAACTCAGATGGGTCAATCTCCCAGTCACATTTGTTTGGCAGAGGCGGGGGCACAACTCTTGGTTCAAAATGGCTTCCATTTTGCCCCTGCAGAGAGAAGTTACTCAGAAAATATGCAAAAACTTAAACTTATCAAAGATAATGATAAATATAAAGTTCAGTGTAGGAGGATAAAAGAGCACAAGCTCATTGGAACCGAGGAAACAGGATCCTCATGATTAATGACAATCACAAAACACAATCTGTGACAGTGCGCGTCTCCAATGATAAAGCAAGTGTACGAAACCTCTAAGAGTCAAGAGACACATGACAAAGTTACAAAATGACAAGGCTAACATAGTCCATAGTGGAAAACTTACGTAAGACAAGCCACCATATGTCTTTAGAAGTTCGATCATTCCATGTTTTTTTGCTCCTTCTGCATCAGCTAAAGGCTGTCACGTGATAAAACAAAATGAACATCATTATCCCGTTAACACATGAAAGACGAATAATGCTATAGCCATATGTAAAGGATTTTACCCTAAACTACGTTAACATAAACGCATAACCTAGTCATGCCTTATGTGAGCCACATTGTGCTAATAAGCAATAGGAACTTCCCAGTCATGTGTGTAACGGGAAGACACCATCTCCCACTGACACTAGAGTCGAGATATACCAGATACTGACACTGGTTAGCTCCCCTTATATTCTATGTCCCAACATTAACATGACTAGTGTTTCGACACCATATGGCAAAATCATAGTCAAAACTCAAAACTATCATCCAAACGTGCGAAGTTGGTCGTCTTCACATACACGAAATCCAACATTATGCATAGGTGCTTTTTCTTGATTTGCGATCAAATGAAGCTATAATCATCAATCATAGCCCAAAAAGTTTTATCATGTCCACTCAAACCGACGACTTTATCGCGGACCCTAACACCCTTACCATTATCGATTTTTGAATTTGTTTTCACACTGCTGATTCCGTTTTCATTTTTCAGTCTGAAACTATAAGGCCATTTAGTCATGCACTGCCGATCCCATGGCACATGTACAGCACATTCCCACCCAAAAAACCAATTGAGTGACTTATGATCAAGTCGGCAGCAATTTCATT
>JAUEKU010175498.1:0-10756 GCA_032274805.1 Gypsophila paniculata | reverse complement strand
AAACTGTCTTTCCCTCCAAAAAATGTCACTAATTCTCCCTCCAAAAAGTAATGATCAATTCCCTTTCCAAAAAGTAACGTTGCTTTGACGGTGTTAGTGGAGTAAGGGTAGATGGTGCACAATAATAAAAGTTTGAGGGCATGTTGTGCACATTATTTAAAAAGTGGGTACCACGTGCACTCCGTCAAAACACGGGGGTACCACGGGAATAATCCGTTTTCTTTTTTATTGTGTCCCGTTGTAGATAACGATTTTACAACTCTTCGTGACCATTTCAACCCGAATTATAAAATACTCTGACATTGTAAAATCAACCTATAATATTGCTTATCTTCAATATAATCAAACAAATAAAATAAAAAACTACTTGTACACGTACACTCTTCGAATGAAATCCAAGACTTTTATTTCATAGTTTCATCATTTATTTTCCACTACTCGATTGAAAACGAAAAATTACAGGAGAAATTATGTTTTCTAACATCTACCACTTTGATATTATCTCGAAAATTTTAATTCTCGTACTTATTTTTCCTACTACTAAGACAAAAAATATACATGGTTTCACTCTAGATTATCCTAGCTTTCCAAGGTCAAAAAGTGATGAATTTATTCAAGCCAAAGAATCATACATAATGGACGATACGTTACAGGTAACACGCGACACAAACGTAATGCCTAACACAAATATTTCAGGCAAAATAGTCTACCATGAACCGTTCAAACTATGGAACCAACACAAAGTTGCGTCATTCAACTCGACATTTGTGATGAACATTATTCCTGCAGAAAATGGTGGCGGTGAGGGCCTGGCCTTTATTTTGTCAGGGGACTCTGCGGTCCCTGATAACAGTCAGGGCCAGTGGCTTGGGATTGTCAACGCTACCACGAATGGATCGTCTGAGGGCAGTGTTGTGGCTATTGAGTTTGACACGAAGAAGAGTTTTCCTGAGGATGTTGATGGTAACCATGTTGGATTGAACATTAACAGTGTTTATTCTGAGAGACAGTTTTCGTTGAATATGTCGGATATTGTTATCGCAAATGGTCGTGATTATGATCTTACTGTGATGGTCATATATAATGGTTCGAGTAGTATGATGAATGTCTATGTTTTCAAGGGACGAAAAGCAGGGTCCGACACAACCAGGCCGATGATTTCTATGCCTGTTAATCTCAGTCAATATCTCCCTAATGATGTTTATGTTGGGTTTTCTGCTTCGACAGGGTCAAGTACTGAGCTCAACTGTGTAAGATCATGGTTCTTCGATGGATCCGACTTAGACGACCCAGGAACGGATTTCAGGATCTGGATCATGATTTCTATTGTCGTTGTATTGATGTTATGTTTTGGTGGTGGATATTTGTACTGGAGAAAGAAACAAAAATTGAGTGATCTGATGGATGGCGAGAACACTATTCAGGTCATAGAGTCAGGGTTAGGTCCTAAAAGGATCAAGCTCAAGGATCTCAAGACAGCTACGGGGAATTTCAGCGCGAAAAATGAGCTCGGGAGAGGAGGGTTTGGCATAGTCTATAAGGGAATTTTGGAGGGAATTGAGGTGGCGGTTAAACGGGTTATAAATACACCTCGAGGAAAGCAAAATCTGATAGCAGAAGTCAAAACAATCGGAAGCATTCACCATAAGAATCTTGTGAGATTAGTCGGCTGGTGTCATGAACACGAAGAACTCATTTTAGTCTACGAATATATGCCAAATAGAAGCTTAGACCACTTCATATACATCAATGATGGAAAGGAACATAAAAGCAGACATACGGTACTTACCTGGGAAAGAAGGCATAGCATCATTTGTGATGTGGCTCAGGCTCTCGATTACCTTCACAACGAGTGTTCAAGACGGGTTTTACATCGAGACATCAAGGCAAGCAACATAATGCTTGATTCAGAATTCAATGCTTGCTTGGGAGACTTTGGCCTGGCAAGAATGTTCCAACTTAATGAGAAGACCCACCATTCCACGAAAGAAATCGCTGGCACACCTGGGTACATGGCACCTGAGATCTTCCTCACTAGTAGAGCGACTTCAGAGACTGATGTCTACGCTTTTGGGGTCCTAGCCCTAGTTGTAGCCTGTGGCAAAAAAGCTGTGTTTGAGATTAAAGACGATGAATACAGAAACAGTATAATTGAGTGGGTGTGGGAATTGTATAGGTTGGACAAACTTATTGATGCAATAGACCCTGACTTGAAGGGCAAGTTTCATAAGGAAGAGGCCGAATATATGCTAATGTTGGGTTTGTCGTGCTGCCATCCAAGCCCGTATATGAGGCCTTCAATGAGAAATGCCTTACAAGTTCTGATGGGCGAAGGGCTTCCACCATTAGTTCCCTACGAAAAGCCTGCGTTTATTTGGCCTGCAAACACCACGACTCTCACTCATGATGATTCGACAAGTGGTGGAGTTTTAACATCATTTTCTAGCCTCATAGCAAGGTGATACATAATACGCCTAAATGTGTCCTAAAAAAATACATAAAATCTGTCTCGTTTAGTTTCTGGTATAACTTGTTCATATCTATATACTCCAATGTTTAGTTCCTGCAAAAAAAAAATGGTTGTATTATCTGAGTTACAGTGTATTGAATAATCTCTACATTAGATGATTTTGATTGATGAACATAGTGAACTAAAAATTTTACTCCCATTAAATCAAAGTGCATCATAACTTCATAATTTCAAGTAGTCTACTCGCTGAAAAGTAAATTTGAACAGTTTAATTAATCTTCGTCGACTGTTGAAAAGTACGAGTTGAAGCAACAACATAAAGTCTACCTGAATGTAAACTACATTTTCTATGCGCGTATTCTACTTTTATTTCTCGATATCAACCATCAAGAAATGTCAAACAATTTTCGTCTTGCACTCAAACACACTTAAACAAACAAACAGATACCAATCTTCTTTATCAGGATTTTTGTATATTAATGCAAAAGGGATTCAACCTCTTCGTCATTATTAGTTTCGTACAATTTCGAGTGACGAAGGTTTTACCATACAGCATAGTATTTCAGCGTCAATATAATCTACGAATCATTGCAAGATATGCTTCCAATAATCTTCCATTTCAAAAAATTTGATATGATCTCAAATTTTTTTATTCTCGTGTTCGTATTTCTTTCTATAGGAAATCAAGTGTTCAGTTTTTCTATAAACAGACCTAGCTTTCCTGAATCAGTGGAAGGAGAATATACCCTTACCAAGTCGTCTCGCATGTTTCTAGGTGCGATCCAAGTCACCCCCGACGTAGGGGGCGCAAGAACAACCTATAGGTCAGGGAGGGTAGTCTACAACAAACCATTCCGACTGTGGAATTCTAAGGGTGAAGTTGCAACTTTCAACTCTACATTTGTTATCAACATTACCCCTAATAAAGCTAACGGTGGCGGGGAAGGACTAGCGTTTATTTTAGCCAAGGATTCAGAGGTTCCAGCTAACAGCGATGAGCAGTGGCTAGGAATAGTAAACGCTAACACGAATGGATTATCAAAAAATCACATTGTGGCTATCGAGTTTGACACAAAGAAGAGCTTTCCTGAAGATATTGATGATAACCATGTTGGATTGAACATCAACAGTGTTTTTTCTAAGACACAAAAACCGTTGGACAAGTATGGTATCCGAATTGCAAGTGACCCTGCTATTGATCTTACTGCAATGATCCTATTTAATGGTTCAACTAAGTTGATGGACATCTATGTTTTCAAGGGAAATAGTGTAAAGCCCAACTTAACAACGCCAATTATTTCCGAAGTCGTTAATGTTACAGAACTTCTACCTAGTAGGGTTTATGTCGGGTTTTCTGCTTCGACAGGATCAGGTACGGAGCTCAACTGTGTAAAAGCATGGTTCTTTGAAGGATCTGACATAGACCAGGAGACGAGTTTGTGGATCTGGATCGGGAGCATGGTTTTTGTAATACTGGTATCAAGTTCTGTTGGTGGGTACTTGTACTGGAGAAAGAAACACAAAGGGACAAATCCATCAGTCGGTGAGAACACTAAACAGAGAATAGAGACCGGGTTAGGTCCGAAGAAGATGAAGCTCAAGGATCTCAAGGCAGCCACGGGGAATTTCAACGCGAAAAATGAGCTCGGGAGAGGCGGGTTTGGCGTAGTTTATAAGGGAAATTTAGACGGAATTGAGGTTGCTGTTAAAAGGGTTAAAAACACACCTCAAGGGAAGCAAAATCTGATAGCAGAAGTTACAACTATCGGAAGCATTCACCATAAGAATCTTGTGAGGTTAATCGGCTGGTGTCATGAGCATGATGAACTCATATTAGTCTATGAATATATGTCGAATAGAAGCCTAGACTACTACGTACACATCAACGATGAAAAGCAGCATAAAAACAAACCAATGCTACTTACTTGGGAGAGAAGGCATAACATCATTTGTGGTGTGGCTCAGGCTCTTGATTACCTTCACAATGAGTGTTGGAGGCGAGTTCTACACCGAGACATAAAGGCTAGCAACATAATGCTTGATTCGGAGTTCAATGCTTGTTTGGGAGACTTTGGCCTTGCAAGAATGTTCGAATGTAGTGACATGACCCACCATTCCACCAAAGAAATCGCTGGCACACCCGGGTATATGGCGCCCGAGATCTTCCTCACTGGTAGAACAACTTCAGAGACTGATGTCTACGCTTTCGGGGTACTGTCCCTAGTCATAGCCTGTGGCAAGAAGGCGACGTTTGAGATTAAAGACGAAGAATATAGAAACAGTATCATTGAATGGGTGTGGGAACTGCACAGGTTGGACGTAATTGTTGATGCAATAGACCCTAATTTAGAGGGCAAATTTGATATGGGACAAGCAGAGTGTCTGCTAATGTTGGGTTTGGCGTGCTGTCATCCAAACCCGTATATGAGACCTTCCATCAGGAATGCCCTTCAGGTTTTAATGGGTGAAGTGCTTCCGCCATCTGTACCCAGCGATAAGCCTGCGTTTATTTGGCCTGCAACGTCCCCGTCTTTCACTCATGAGGATTCGGCAAGTGGTGGAATTTTAACATCATTTTCTAGCCTTGTCGCAAGGTAATGCATAGTATTATAGTAATGTTCGTATATGTCTGAATAATAAAACTGGCTCTTCATAAAATAAACTCCGTATCTTGTTTTGTTCATACAGTTTCTTGGTCTTAGTTTGTTCATATCAATATAGTTCAACATTGGTTGCTGTGAATACATGATTATATTGTTCACAGATACTGAGTGATGTGTATTGTTTACGCCTTACATTTGAAATAATTTGGATTGATGTACACAATAAAATAAACCTTAACTTTTGTTTATATCATAATACTATCTTCCTTTCAAGTATAAGTGCAAAGAACTTCACAAAACTTCAATTATGCATGTTCGGTTTTTCAAACGTGTGCTCCAATGATGCTATATTTTCATGTCCCATTTTACCCTTGCGCAGACAGCAAACACAATTAGCTCCCTAGTTCCTCCGGATACATTCATGTCTCAGCCACCCAACTACCAATGCTCCCACATTCTTCCAAACTTCCCGGCACAAAAGGAAAAAAAAAATATCGGGCAAGAAGGCAGAACATGCATAATTGAACGTTTTGTGAATTATATTAGAATGAGAAGACTATTGTTATAAATATGGATAAATGATCAGTATAATTTACGTTTTAAAGTGTTTATCATAGTAAGTTTGGAGAAAAAATAATATTATGCAATAGTAAAAATAAACTAGCTTGATGATTTCGATTCCAAATCTGAACCAAACACAAGATATCAAGAATGAAGTTCCAACCCTTGTGCAAAATTGTGTCATGAACACGATGAACTCATTTTAGTCTATGAATATATGCCACATAGAAGCTTAGACCACTTCCTACACATCAACGATGTAAAGCAACATAAAAACAGACCAACGGTACTTACCTGGCAAAGAAGGCATAGCATCATTCGTGGTGTGGCTCAGGCTCTTGAGTCTTGATTACCTTCACAACGAGTGTTCAAGACGGGTTTTACATCGAGACATCAAGGCAAGCAACATAATGCTTGATACAGAATTCAATGCTTGCTTGGGAGACTTCGGCCTTGCAAGAATGGCTCGACATAATGAGAAGACCCGCCATTCCGCGAAAGAAACCGTTAACACACCTGGGTATATAGCACCCAAGTGACCTCAAAGACTGATGTTTACGCTTTTGGGGTCGCAACCCTAGTCGTAGCCTGTGGCAAAAAGCTGTCTTTGAGATTAAAGATGAAGAATATAGATACAGTATGATTGAGTGGGTGTGGGAGTTGTATAGGTTGGACAAAGTTATTGATGCAATAGACCTTGATTTGAAGGGCAAATTCGATAAGGAACAGGCCAACTGTATGCTGATGTTGGGTTTGTCATGCTGCCATCCAAACCCGTATATGAGACCTTCAATGAGGAATACATTGCAAGTTCTGATGGGCGAAGTGCTTCCACCATTAGATCTTTGTGAAAAGCCTGCGTTTATTTGGCCTGCAAACACCACGACTCTCACTCGTGAGAATTCGACAAGTGGTGGAATTGTAACATCATTTTCTAGCCTCATAGCAAGGAGATACATAATACGTCTAAATATGTATCCTAAAAAAACACAAAAGCCGTCTTGTTTAGTTTATGGTATTAGCTTGTTCATATCAATTTGCTCCGCTGATTATTGTAAGAAATTGTTGTATGTTCTGAGTTACAGTGTACTGAATGATCTACATATTATATAATTTTGATTGATGTACATAATAAAATAAAGTTTTTACTGATGTTGATACTTTTAGTAGGTTACTCCCTCCCATTAATTCAAAGTGCATCAAAAATTCATAATCCCTCACACAAAATCAGTAAGATAAGAGCACAAAGATTCATAATTTCTCATAAGTCGGTAACCAGTGCAGGCTATTAAGATCTTTTACGAACTGGAAGAACAAAACAAGACAGATGAGCTTCCTCTAAACTAAAGGCCTAATTGCGCATTCTTTTTATTGCTTGTTGAGCTAGCCTCTTTCCGTTCCTTACATTTGACACAGAAAATAGACAATCTATCTCAAGGAGTCTACTTAGTCACTACCTCATTATCCAACGTTCAAACCTCAAAACCGAAGAAACCGTGTCAGTTGATTTTTCTTTTTAATTATTATTGTGTAGAAGGGTTCCAATCTTGATTATTTCTCTTGAAAACTCACATTTGAACAAGTATACCTATCATTTTCCAATTTTACTTTGTTCCCATCAATTCGACATTAGACTATACTTTAAGTTTGTGATAGATTAGTTTAATAGATTTCAACAGTTTAATTATTCTTCGTCGACCTTTGAAATATACGAGCTGAAGCAACAACATAAACTCTGCCTGACAGCCTGAGTGTAAATTGCATTTTATATGCATGTACTCTACTTTCGTTTCTCAATTTCAATCATCAAGAAATGTCATAAAATTTTCCTCATTCACTTGAACACACTTGGATAAACAAACAGATACCAAATCTTCTTTATCAGAATTTTTGTATGTGGAGTATATTAGTACTAATATACACAAGGGATTCAACTTCTTCATTATTAGTTTCGTACAATTTCGAGTTACGAAGGTTTTACCATACAGCATACTATTTCAGCCTCAATATAACCTATAAAATAGTATAAATCATAGCAAGATATGCTTTCAATAATCTTCCATTTCAAAACTTTTCACATAATCTCAAGCTTTTTTATTCTTGCACTTGTATTTCTTTCTACAGGAAATCATGTGTTCGGTTTCTCCATAAACAGACCTACGTTTCCTTTATCAGTGGACAGTGAATATATTAAAACCAACACATCTCGTATATTTGATGATGCGATCCAAGTCACACCCGACTCAGAGGGCTCAAGAAGAACCAATAGGTCAGGGAGGGTAGTCTACTACAAACCATTCACACTGCGGAATTCTAAGGGTGTTGTTGCAAATTTCAATTCTACATTTGTTATCAACATTACCCCTAATGAAACTAATGGTGGAGGCGAAGGTCTAGCGTTTATTTTAGCCAAGGATTCCGAGGTTCCAGCTAACAGCGATGAGCAGTGGCTCGGAATAGTAAACGCTAGCACGAATGGATCAGATCAAAATCAAATTGTGGCTATTGAGTTTGACACAAAGAAGAGCTTTCCAGAAGATATTGATGATAACCATGTTGGATTGAACATCAACAGTGTTTTTTCTGAGACACAAATTCCGTTGGACACGTATGGTATCCGAATTGCAAGTGACCCTGCTATTGATCTTACTGCAATGATCCTATTTAATGGTTCAACTAAGTTGATGGACATCTATGTTTTCAAGGGAAATAGTGTAAAGCCCAACTTAACAACGCCAATTATTTCCGAAGTCGTTAATGTTACAGAACTTCTACCTAGTAGGGTTTATGTCGGGTTTTCTGCTTCGACAGGATCAGGTACGGAGCTCAACTGTGTAAAAGCATGGTTCTTTGAAGGATCTGACATAGACCAGGAGACGAGTTTGTGGATCTGGATCGGGAGCATGGTTTTTGTAATACTGGTATCAAGTTCTGTTGGTGGGTACTTGTACTGGAGAAAGAAACACAAAGGGACAAATCCATCAGTCGGTGAGAACACTAAACAGAGAATAGAGACCGGGTTAGGTCCGAAGAAGATGAAGCTCAAGGATCTCAAGGCAGCCACGGGGAATTTCAACGCGAAAAATGAGCTCGGGAGAGGCGGGTTTGGCGTAGTTTATAAGGGAAATTTAGACGGAATTGAGGTTGCTGTTAAAAGGGTTAAAAACACACCTCAAGGGAAGCAAAATCTGATAGCAGAAGTTACAACTATCGGAAGCATTCACCATAAGAATCTTGTGAGGTTAATCGGCTGGTGTCATGAGCATGATGAACTCATATTAGTCTATGAATATATGTCGAATAGAAGCCTAGACTACTACGTACACATCAACGATGAAAAGCAGCATAAAAACAAACCAATGCTACTTACTTGGGAGAGAAGGCATAACATCATTTGTGGTGTGGCTCAGGCTCTTGATTACCTTCACAATGAGTGTTGGAGGCGAGTTCTACACCGAGACATAAAGGCTAGCAACATAATGCTTGATTCGGAGTTCAATGCTTGTTTGGGAGACTTTGGCCTTGCAAGAATGTTCGAATGTAGTGACATGACCCACCATTCCACCAAAGAAATCGCTGGCACACCCGGGTATATGGCGCCCGAGATCTTCCTCACTGGTAGAACAACTTCAGAGACTGATGTCTACGCTTTCGGGGTACTGTCCCTAGTCATAGCCTGTGGCAAGAAGGCGACGTTTGAGATTAAAGACGAAGAATATAGAAACAGTATCATTGAATGGGTGTGGGAACTGCACAGGTTGGACGTAATTGTTGATGCAATAGACCCTAATTTAGAGGGCAAATTTGATATGGGACAAGCAGAGTGTCTGCTAATGTTGGGTTTGGCGTGCTGTCATCCAAACCCGTATATGAGACCTTCCATCAGGAATGCCCTTCAGGTTTTAATGGGTGAAGTGCTTCCGCCATCTGTACCCAGCGATAAGCCTGCGTTTATTTGGCCTGCAACGTCCCCATCTTTCACTCATGAGGATTCAACAAGTGGTGGAATTTTAACAACATTTTCTAGCCTCGTCCCAAGGTAATGCATAGTATTATAGTAATGTTCGTATCTGTCAGAATAATAAAACTGGCTGTCATAAAATAAACTCGTATCTTGTTTTGTTCATACAGTTCTACTGGTCTTAGTTTGTTTATATCAATATACTTCAATGTTGGTTGTTGTGAATACATGATTGTATGTTAACAGAGTTGTGTGTATTGATTACTCCTTATATTTGATATACTCGTATATAATTTGGATTGATGTACACAATAAAATGAACCTTAACTTTTGTTTATATCATAAGTAATATCTTCCTTTCAAATATAAGTGCAGAGAACTTCACAAAACGATCAATTATTCATGTTCGGTTTTTCAAACGTGTGCTCCAATGACGCTATATTTTCATGTCCCATTTTACCCTTGCGCAGACAGCAAACACAATTAGCTCCCTAGTTCCTTAGAATACATTCATGTCTCAGCCACCCAACTACCAATGCTCCCACATTCTTCCAAACTTCCCGGCAAAACAAAAATCGGCCAAATCAAACAAACAATCCTTCAATTCGATATATAGGAATAGGATCCAAATACTCATTTTCGTCCATTACCACAGAACTGTAGATTTTCAAAATGAACAACAGAACAAGTAACAGCGATATTTTCTGTCACTAAATCATAAGTATATTTTCGTGGCTTAAGGCCTTGTTCTTTTGGATTTACTCGGTAATATATTAGCTCTAATAAGTACATTTAAATTTAGTTAACTACACCTCCATTCAATTTAAATCACTTTATACTTTGTTGTAGTTCAACACTACAAAAAATTCAAAAGAGAAGACCTAAAAATACCCAAAATAGAGCAAAGCCAAAGATTTTGAGTTTTCGATGTGACTACGGCGATGGAAACTCAAACCCTATGCCCTATCATGGGCTTTTCTTTCTCGGGCCTCACTGTCGAGTTAATCTTTTGTAAGCCAGTTGCACGACATACGACGACTAATAACTCTGTACAATGACTTACTGACACAACACTAACGAGTCAAGCAAGTGGCTTTGAGAAATGAGTAATTCTCTTATGAAATCGTTGTATATGTACGACATAGACTATTTATGAGTAAA
>JAUEKU010175487.1:0-10758 GCA_032274805.1 Gypsophila paniculata | reverse complement strand
TCTTGCTGTGTGCAGGACCGCATCACGGGCAGAGTGCTGCTAACGGGTCGACTTAACGCAGGCTTGTATGAATGGCAATCCAGTTCTCCCTCTGCTCACATTCATACACTCTCTACCGTTTCTCCTTGGCATCACAAATTGGGTCATCCTTCCCCACCTATCCTTAGTTTAATTCGTTCCTTTGTTTTATGTCCGTTCCAATCCAATAATACAAATTGTAATGCGTGCAATACTAATAAAAGTTATAAACTTCCTTTTTCCATTTCCTCTCTTGTCTCAAATGCCCCTCTTGAATTATTTTTTCCGATGTGTGGACCTCCCCCATCTACTCTATTGACGGTTTTAAATACTATGTTATTTTCGTCGATCATTTCACTAAGTATACATGGATTTATTATCTTAAACACAAGTCCGACACTTCCTCCGTTTTTCGTCGTTTCCGAGTTCTTGTTGAAAATGATTACCAATGCCCCATCCTCAAATTATTTTCTAACAACGGTGGTGAGTATTTAAAACTTACCTCGACAATCACAAAAACTGGCATCACGCATCTAACTTCTCCTGCCCACACTTCTGAGCATAACGGTTTTGCAGAGAGACGTCATAGACACATTGTAGAAACCGGGTTGTCATTATTATCTTATTCTAATCTTCCTATTGAATTTTGGTCTTTTGCCTTTGTCACTGCCGTTTACCTTATAAATCATTTGCCTACACCAACTCTGTCTAACGCCTCACCGTATGTTAAGCTATTTAAATTTCTCCCAATTACAACAAACTCCGTAACTTCGGCTGCCTCTGTTACCCATCGCTCCGACCATATTCTGCACACAAACCCAGTCCCAAATCCGTCCCATGTATCTTTGTAGGGTATCCTGCTACACAAAGTGCGTATCATTGCCTTGACCTTCTCACAAATAAAATTTACACCTCTCGTCATGTCAAATTTATCGAACATGATTTCTCGTATGCCCGTCTCAAATCACCCTCGACCTCCCCATATATTACCCCCTCTCAATGGTGTACCTTGTCCTTACCTCTTCTTTCAACTGCCCCGTCCTTACCCTTTTCCTCTAACTTCCCTGCTGCTTCTGTTTCAACAGCAGCTGTACCACCCGACATCGAACCTTCTGAACCCACTACTTCATCCTCTGCTGTGTCTACTGTCCCTGCCCTTCCTGCTGTTCCCTCTGCACCCACGCGACCTACAACTCGCTTGTCTCTCAACATACGCGTACCAAATCGTTGTTACGCTAATATTGCTCAGGTTCTTTCTCCCACATCTCTTCCTTCCACTGTTAAGCAGGCCTTAGCAACTCCTCATTGGCGAACTGCCATGGAGGAAGAATTTTTCGCTCTTATTTCTAATAAAACTTGGACATTAGTACCTTCTCATCCCTCTTATAATGTCATCGGTTCCAAATGGGTGTTTCGTGTTAAATAAAATCCCAATAATTCTATCCAAAAATACAAAGCTCGCCTCATCGCTAAGGGATTCCTTCAACGTCCCGGCGTTGACTACAACGAGACCTTTAGTCCCGTCGTCAAGCCTGCCACCATTCGACTCATTCTGTCTCTCGCACTGTCCCGTGGTTGGTACCTTCGACAGCTTGATGTTAATAATGCATTTTTGCAAGGTACGTTGTCTGACACTGTTTATATGACTCAAACTACTGGCTTCATTGACTCTGATTTTCCTAACCACGTTTGCAAATTATCAAAAGCAATTTATGGTCTCAAACAAGCCCCGCGACCTTGGTACACTGAACTGAAAACGTTTCTTACTTCCTATGGATTTTGTCAATCTCTGTCTGATCCCTCTCTATTTCTTTACAATCATGCGTCTCAATGTATTTATCTCCTTGTATACGTTGACGACATCATCATCACTGGTCTTGACACACCTCACCTTCAGCATTTCTTTCTAGCCTTCTCTAACCGTTTTTTCTTGAAAGACCTTGGTTTCTCGTCCTATTTTCTTGGGGTTGAAGTTACCCCGTCTCCCTCTAGACTTCGTCTCACTCAAACTAAGTATGTGACTGACCTCCTCACTTGTCTCAATATGCTTGACTCCAATCCTGCTTCGACACCTCTAACCAAATACCCTCGTCTGTTACCCACTTCTGAACACTCCATTTCGAACCTCTCTGACTATCGCGCCACTGTCAGCTCACTCCAATATCTTTCCCTCACCCGTCCCGATATTACCTTTAGCGTCAACAAGTTGGCCCAATTTCTGCAGGACCCACAGAAAAGTCATTGGACGGCGCTCAAACGTCTTCTTCGCTATCTCGCAAGTTCCATTGATGTTGGCATTCATTTAGTTCGTAATAGTCCATTTAATTTGCATGCTTTTTCTGATGCTGATTGGGCAGGTGACATGAGTCACTATGTTTCCACCATTGGTTTTATTGTTTATCTAGGTCATAATCCAATTTCGTGGGTCTCTCGCAAACAACGAGCTCTCTCCAAATCTTCTACCGAGGCCGAATTTCGTGCAGTTGCAGATGCTACCAATTTCGTGGATTCGATCGCTGCTCTCTGAGTTAAGGGTCTGTGTTCCTAGTCCTCCGGTAATTTTTTGTGACAATCTTGGTACGACGCATTACTCCGCTAATCCAGTCTTTCACTCGAGAATGAAGCACGTCGCCATTTCCTTTCGTTTTATTTGGGAGCAAGTTACAAAAGGTCTGCTTCGAGTGCAACACATATCCTCTAGTGACCAAATAACTGATGCTCTTACAAAGCCACTATCACAATCTGACTTATACCCATTACTGCTCAAGATTGGTCTTAATTTTGGATCGTCCATCTTGCGGGAGTGTATTACAGAAATCACTTGACGTAAATATTCTTAATGTAATCTTTGACTGTAATCTTTCTTATCTCATGTATAATTATATTTCCTTAGCTAGATTATTCAATTAGGTTAAGTTTCTTAGCTAATATGTGTACATATATGTATATATATGGTGGTTTATTAATCAATGTAATTAAGTTTTCAATTCACAATTTTCCTCTCTTATAGCCTCTATGGCCAGTCTTCTAACATCATAACATATTCTGTAAACCCCCTATATCTCCAACAAGCTCCCTTACTTACCCAACACCTCTCCCTAACTCACCCGTCATCCAAAATCAATACCCAAAATCAACCTCAGTCCTTCCCCTTTCGTCGATTCTTGTGCCTAAATCAATGTTCAAAAGTCATGTACTCTTCTTTCTTAATACTTATGCTGAAAACAATGATAAGTAATTGACTCAAATAGAGATATAAAGTATGAATTTTTTTGATAACTTCACCTTAACCATTAGACTGAGACATCCCCATAAATTCACTCATTTAGCTCAAACGAAGTCAAACATGGAAAAGATCACCATTGTTGTTATTTGTCAGTCAACTCTACGCACCAAATTATAAACTCGATAATCAAATGATAACAATAATAAAACATACAAGAAATTATTTATACACGTACATTTGCAACCACTTTCAATAAATGTTGATCCTTTCTAAATATTATCGAGAAGTTTAAGTATTCACAAATTCAACCACTACAAAAGGTTGATCAATTTGTGATGAACCGTCGCAAAATAGTTAATAATGACGGATTTTACGACGACTTCAGAGAATACTACGCATCTTGCGACAAACCACTTGGCACCTTATTGAAGCTGAAGAAACAGAGGAATGAAGGTAAACGTTATTTTCATTGAACTAAGCGTAATAACATCATGATACATATATACTACAATTAACTCTATTCTAACCCCTACAATTAAGGAAACAAGATAATATCCTTTACTAAATATAATATGCAAAACAGATATAGACGGAATGATATCTTTGACTAGTATCTTGAATATCTTTACAATTGTGGCATCCATATCTTTACACTCCTCCTCAAGTTGGAGCACTTGGTAAACCGAGTCCCAACTTGAACTGCAAATGATCAAACGATTCTCCTCCCAGCGCCTTCGTAAACAAATCCGCGATTTGCTCTTTGCTTCGGACATGAAAAGTATTGATCGTGTTTATGACCAAATGTTGTCGTACAAAGTGACAATCTATCTCTATATGCTTTGTCCGGTCATGGAAAATCGGATTTTTGGCTATATGAATTGCTGCCTGATTATCACAATGCATACGCATGGGCTTTGTATGAAAGATCCCAAACGAAGCTAGCAAGAATTTTAGCCATATCGGTTCGCTTGTGACCGCGCCCATTGCCCTATACTCTGCTTCTGCGATCGATTTTGACACCGTCGCTTGCTTTTTTGCTCTCTACGAAATGGGTGACTTCCCTAGTGATACAAAATACCCACTTAAGGATCTTCTCGTGAGTGGGCAACTCGCATAGTCCGAGTCATAATATCCGTTTAATGGATAAACCCCTTCCTTCTTGAACGTAATTCCTTTGCTCAGATTTCTCTTGATGTAACGGGCCACCCTTAGAGCTGCTTCCCAATGCTGCTTCCTTGGTTCGTTTACAAATTGTGATAGAATGTGTACTGCATACACAAGGTCCAGCCTTGTAATCGTTAAATACACTAGTCTTCCAACCAAATGACGATACTTCATTATATCTTTCAAGATATATCCTTTTGCTAGCGCCAAGTTGTGTCGTGGTTGTATAGGTGTATACACGGTTCTTGCTCCTTCTATTCCACTATCTTCACAAATATTCATGGCATACTTTCTTTGGTTGAGAAATAACTCGTTTGCTCCATGTGTTACCTCGATTCCCAAGAAATATTTCAGTCGTCCCAAGTCTTTGATTCCAAATTTTTTGTCTAAGAAATCCTTGAAACAAGAGCAGGCTTGACTATCGTTGCTAGTAATTATCATATCATCGACATAAACTAGCACTCCATTGAAAACTTCTTCCCGATTAAGTGTAAACAGAGAGTAATCTGCTAAGGATTGTACGAACCCATACCTTTTCATCGCCTCTGTTAACTTTGCGAACCAATTCCGGGACGCCTGTTTCAACCCATAAATTGATTTCAGTAGCTTTCAAACTTTGTTTTCTCTTTTCCTTTCGAAACCTTGCGGAATCTTCATGTAGACGTCCTCATCAAGGTCTCCGTGTAGGAACGCGTTATTCACGTCAAGTTGTTCTATCTTTCACCCTTTCATCACGGCAATAGCAAGCATGTAACGAACACTTGTCATCTTCGCCACCGGTGCATACGTTTCATGAAAATCAACTCCTTCCACCTGAGTAAAACCTTGTGCCACAAGTCGTGCCTTGTAGCGCTCAATGCTCCCATCTGCTAAATACTTGATCTTGAAGATCCATTTGCACACTATCGGTTTCATCCGTCCGGCAAGGTCACAATCCTCCAAGTACCATTTTTCTCCAGAGCATCGATTTGTTTCTTCACGGCCTCACACCATCGTGAACTCTTTTGCCGCCAAATGATAGTGAGTTGGTTCTCTGTTATCATCAAGCTTGGCCAGAAAAGCATTGTGAGATCTCGAAAAACAATTGGTAGCAACGTAATTGGATAAAGGATAACATGTACTTGACGACGAAGATGTGCCTTGTGCGTGATGAGCATTCGACTTGGGTGTAATTATTCTCGTTGACTTGCAATAGTAATCCTTCTTCCATGACGGTTCAAATTTCTCTAGCTCCGATCCTCGCCCCATTTTTGCTTCCTCTGTCGAATGTCCTGGTTGTGTTGCCTCGACAGTAGCACTTTCTATGTTCGCACTCTCTATGTTACCATTAGTCGGATTGCCATGTTTGTCCTCTTCATCATCATCATCATCATCATCATCATCATCATCATCATCAGTAACATTTCCACTAGCATCCTCCGTTTCTACCAAAATACCGTCCCCCTGCTCTGTTTCAAGACTCCCCCTTTCGACAGTGCGTGTGTTTCCAGTTGGGTCAGTAACGATAAACTCAGAATCTTGCCCGAGGCCATGTATGTTTGGTCGTGGTGTGTCCACTCCAGTCTCGGTGTCCAAGTAAGGACACACGTTTTCATAGTAAATGACATCTCGGGATACAAAAACTCGCTTCTCTTTCAAATCATACACCTTCCACCCTTTTTTGCTATGTGGATACCCAATGAAAATACATTATTTTCCCCGTTCCCCAAATTTGTCTCGAGTTCTATCCTTATTATGTGCGTAGCATAAGCACCCTAGAACTTTAATATTGTCAAAAATGGGTTTTTTACGGTATAAGATTTCATAAGGAGTCTTTCCATCAAGCAAAGGTGTAGGCGTTCGATTTATTAGGTAAACAGCGGTCAATACACTGTCTCCCCAAAAATGTAATGGTAACCCTCCTTGGAAACGTAAGGCCCGTGCCTTTTCTAGTATATGACGATGCTTTCTCTCAACCCTACCGTTTTGCTGGGGCGTATCTACATTGCTAGTCTGAAACACAATCCCATTTTCCTCAAAATAACGTTGCATAGAACCTGACAACAACTCTGTCCTATTATCGCTTTGAATTATTTTAACACAAGTTTCGAATTGGGTCTTTACCATTTGACAAAACATTTTCATTAAGTCTTCTGCCTCACTTTTGTCTTTCATAAGGTACACCCAAACACCTCGACTATGGCCATCGACAATGGTTATAAAATAATGTGCACGCGTTAAACTAGCGACTCGATATTGACCCCATATATCACAATGAATTAAGCCAAATAAAACATCACACCTTTTGTCATTTATTTTAAAAGGATTCCGAGATTGTTTTGCTCGACAACATGAATCACACACAATGTCCGAGTTCCAATGTAAATCACATCCTACTAAATTGGAAAAATGAAAAAAATTACTTTTTGACGAATGCCCTAATCTCTTATGCCACAGTCTTTCCTCCTTTGTCACTGTTATTTTGCGCACCACTTCCGTCTCCTTTGGTTTGTAATAATACACCCCTTGTCGATGCTCACCCTGTCCCATCATCATCCTCGTAGTCGGGTCCTGTATTTCACAATAATCCGAATAAAACGTTATTACACAATTATTTTCACGTATGAGTTGTTGAACAGAAATGAGATGACAAGTAAGGTTGGGCACGAATAAAACGTCTTTTAAAATGAACGTTTCACTGAGTTTGATATCTCCATGTATACAAGCCTCAACTCGTCTTCCATCTGGTAAACTGACCATCGAAATATCCTCTGTCTAGCTATTCTCCAATAATTCCCGTCTTCCCGTCATATGATAGGAAGCACCACTATCAATCATCCATTCAATATCAACGATTATTTTTATACCTTGCAATTTTTCATTACCATTT
The DNA here is from genome assembly GCA_032274805.1 of Gypsophila paniculata. Classification (NCBI taxonomy): domain Eukaryota; kingdom Viridiplantae; phylum Streptophyta; class Magnoliopsida; order Caryophyllales; family Caryophyllaceae; genus Gypsophila; species Gypsophila paniculata. The sequence continues at coordinate 3,481 of JAUEKU010175487.1, read as the reverse complement.
GGACTGGCATTCAAGAGGATTCGTAGCCTATCTATTTCTTCACTGGTAAACGGCAGATTGTTGTGTGTACCATTAGTGGTTTTTGCCCCCGAACTGCTCCCTATTGCGTTTGCCTGATGGTTTCCTTGTCCACGTCCTCTGCCTTGTCTGCGGCCTGCTGTTCCACGACCTCCTCTTCTACCACGTCCCCTTTCACGAGCCTTCACTTCTTCGTACCCGTGTTTGTCATAACAATTTTCCTCGGTGTGGTAATATTTTCCACAATGCGTACATTGTGGTAGTGAATCACCTTCCTCGTTTTCTGCTTTGTTATGTCCACTTCTTCCTTTTCCTCCATAGCTCCTTGTCGCCATAGCTGCTTCTATACGTTCCTCCTTGACTTTGATCATGGAAGCATGTCGTTCTTCCCTCAGTATGACAACATATACACGAGTAAGAGTAGCAATGGGATCTTCCATTAACAGGTTGGTTCGAATGTTACCGTATAGTTTCGAATCCAAACCCATTATAAACTGATGAACCTTCTCCTCTTCCTTTTCCTTTGCAATCGAAGCTGCTGCTCCACAGGTACAAGCCTTGGTTTTGCTGTAATTGGCTAATTCATCCCATATCGTTTTGAGTCGTGTGTAATACTAGACTACGAAGTCACGCCCTTGCTTACGTTCATTGAGTTCGTTTTTCAATTGGTGAACTCTCGGTGCATTTCCTACCGAATATCTCTCACGCAACTCTTCCCAAATCTCACCAACCAGTTGGGAAAAAGTAATGCTCGGGTGTAATTTCGGGTCAATTACGTTCCGAAGCCATGCCCTAATCATGGTGTTACACTATCGCCATGCCACTAACTCAATGCTTTCTTCATCTTTGTCACAAGCGGGCTTCTTGACTCGTCCTTCAATGAAAGCCAATTTATTTTTGGCGTCGAGTCCATTTTTGACAGCATTTGCCCATAGATCATAGTTATTCCCGTTGAATATGATTTGTGTAAGGCTTAAATTTGGGTTATCCGAAATGGGTAAATAAAGTGGTGAGGTAACCGGGATGGTCTTTGGACCTTCCTTTTCTTCCTTCGATTTATCACCGCTCATGGTGAAAAATTGATTGTGTTTTTTTTATTGTGTTTGGATCGTTCTGCTCACAATACCATATTGAAGCTTAAGAAATAGAGGAATGAAGGTAAACATTATTTTCATTGAACTAAGCGTAATTACATCATGATACATATATACTACAATTAACTCTATTCTAACCCCTACAATTAAGGAAACAAGATAATATCCTCTACTATATATAATATGCAAAACAGATATAGACGGAATGATATCTTTGACTAGTATCTTGAATATCTTTACAATTGTGGCATCCATATCTTTACACACCTAAATTTTGTGACAAAAAACTTCGGCAAATCCGTCAAAAGGTCGCTATTGCAACGAAATTCGAGATGAACGTCCGTGGCAAACCTATCAAAATGCTCACTGATTTTCCCAGTCAAATTGGTTTACTTGTAACACACCTACTAATATTACTTATAAATAATAAAGATCTAATCAAGCTAAATATAATGTACAACTTACTAATAAGTAATTAAATACTATAACAAATGAAGACTATTTCCATGTAAATGTTTCGTTATGAACTCACTAATATTTTTTTTCGGGAAACTTCCCACGTCACCCTCTAGTTTTGATAGTTTCCCGATGTATCCCTCCTTCGAATTTTCTTCCTATGATACCCTTAATTTATGGGTTTAGTTCTCAGCATACCCTTCTTTCATTTTAACGTTATAACACCGTTAAACTTACTACAATTTTGCATACAATACCTTTATATTTTAAAGTTCTGAGTTCAAAATACAACGACTCTTTTTGCTGTTAAAAAGATCTTGTAAAGATGTTTGATTTGAAAAAAAGAAACATCGTACATGGAACTCGTGGTGACGATTTTGTTAGGTCAAAGTCTTTTATCAAACGAACTTTCACTGACCACATCTCCTGACCACGAGTTCCGAAACTGCCTAATTTGGTCTTCAAATTGATCTTTATTACAATTTATACGATTTGGAAAAAAACGTTTGCTAATTTCTTAATTGGTTACAAATTGTAGACCATTATAGGTTTTTTAGCTCAAGTTGAGAGTATTATGAGAGAAGAAATAATTGTGAGGGTATCATGGGAACATTTTTTATTTCAAAAAAAATTATCAAATTTAACGGTGTTATAATGGTAAAATAATGAAAGGTACTCAAGGAATTAAAAACATAAATCTGGGATACAATGACAAAAAATTTTAAAGTAGGAGTATAAAGGTAAAACAGTCATACCGTGAAAATTTTCTCTTTTTTTTAATACCACATGGGCCTATTCTATCCCACCGTCTTTCATGCCTAGACCACAATCAATCACCATTGCCCACCTTAATACACTCTCAATCGACCACCTCCTACTTCAATTTCTTACACATCGAAAATGTCATCATCCACTGACTTTCTAATAATCAACTACACCCCCATAACATACCTGTGTCTAGCTCACATCTTTTTCTCTCCTTCCCTTTATCATCGACGATTTTGGAGGAATATTGATCTGTAAAATAAGACAGTCGGGTAATATTTGTGATCAACAATACTGTATCTCAACAATATACGACCAATTATTACTGTATATGCCGCTTTGATCTGATATGAAAGATAATATAGTTGGAGGAACATATACGAACATTGAAGAAATTAAGATGGTGAAATTTACAAGTTTCCTTGAATGGTAGCATAAGTGAGCCCAATGCAAGCATCCACAAAATCATCGGAGCACTACTATAAAAAAAAGCCTAAGAAACCGGTTGAAAATGGCCTAAGAAATCAGTTCATAACAGTTATTGTGAATGGTGTCTTTTTTCATATTTAAGAGACCTGAAGTCATAAGAAAATGGTCTCTTAGATTAATCAGGGAAGAAGAACTATAATAGGTAGCATAAGGGAGCTCAATGCAAGCATCCACAAAATCATCGGAGCCACCTACACTACTATAAAAAAAGCCTAAGAAATCGATTGAAAATTGCCTAAGAAATCAGTTCATAATTTGTCTATATCTCATAGGTGTCTTAGTCTAAGACACTAGTTATTGTGAATGGTTTCTTTTATCATATTTAAGAGACCTGAAGTCATAAGAAAGTGGATTCTATGATTAAACAGGGAAAAAGAACTATAATAGATTGAGGGATTAGTCTATATCTGTCTAAGATATTAAAAAGCAATCCAAATCAATCTCCTTTCACCATTTCTCAATTTTCGCATTTTATCACGCCACGTGGCAAATGCACAATAATATAAATATAAATATCAATAAAAAATAAAAATAATTAATATTGTAATGTAAAACCTCTCGTCTTCTTTTTCTCTTACAACATATTTATTCCGAAAATTATTTAAAATTAATAATTTGACACAAGAAAACGAAAAGACAATATCTATTAATTTATAATT
>JAUEKU010175476.1:0-10758 GCA_032274805.1 Gypsophila paniculata | reverse complement strand
TCTCACAAAGGAAATTGCATGGATGGAAGAAGTAATTGCCTCGGAAACTTCTTTAAGATCAGGCCCTCTATCTACCTATGCTGACCGGGTGTTCCAAAACGAGATCAACTTAGCTATCAAATTAACCGAGCAGCACTATCAGAGCTATATGTTCAGAGAAGCTATGAAGACTGGCTTTTATGACCTTCAAACGGCCAGGGATGAGTACAGGTTCTCTTGTGGTGCAGGTGGCATGAACCGTGATCTGGTCCGGCAGTTTATGGACGTTCAAACTCGGCTTATTACTCCGATTTGCCCACACTATGGAGAATATGTCTGGAGGGAGCTCTTGAAAAAGGAAGGCTTTGCTATAAAAGCTGGATGGCCTGTGGCTGATGCACCCGACTTAACCCTGAAGAGTGCCAACAAATATCTGCAAGATTCGATAGTGCTGATGAGGAAACTTCTACAAAAGCAATTTTCGGGTTCAAAGAAGGGTAACAAGAAAGGAGCCCCTCTAATTACTCAGAGTACGACCGAGGATAAGCACCTGACTGGGCTGATTTATGTGAATGAGAAGTATGATGGCTGGAAAGAGGAGTGCTTGAAAATACTCCAAAGCAAATTTAACTCTGAAACCCGCACATTTTCCCCAGATGGTGAAATTATGTCAGCATTGCAGCACAGTGAAATCGGAAAGGCCGACAATTTCAAGCAAATCCAGAAGTTATGTATGCCATTTTTGAGGTTCAAAAAGGATGAAACACTTTCACTAGGCCCCCATGCCATGGAGTTGAAGCTTCCATTTGGCGAGTTCGAAGTTCTTTCCGAGAACAAAGAACTCATTAAGAGGCAGCTTGGATTAGAAGATGTCGAGATCCTGTCATTCTCGGACCCCGAAGCGGTTACAAAAGCTGGGACTTTGGCGTCAGTTCTAAATCAAAACCCGCCATCGCCGGGTAACCCGACTGCCATATTCGTGCCGCGGTCTTGAAGTTGTGACTTTTCCCATTTTTGTTTTGAATCTTTTCGACAGTTTATTGTTAGAGAAGTGAGAGACATCTTTATCGTACTCGTCTTCTTTTGCCTTGTTATTTGTTAACTCTATTGACAATTTCACTATATTTCTACATTCCAACTTTTTATTCACGAGTGATCATCCTCCATTTGGTTTGAGATCAACAAGATGAGCAAGTCTGTTTTTAATGAATGGTTGATCAGTTTTATGTTGCTTATGAATTATATTTACATTAACTACGAAATTCTCGTAATTAGTGAATTCATATTGATATAATGTTACTGTTGTAGTTTTTTCGTTTTGAATTGATTTTGTTAATTTTCGTTGATTTTTCACTTTTTATGTTGCTTATGGAATTACACATATTTTACACAAAATGTCGTAACTATTTCGTTCTTTTTCGAGTTGTTACGAAGTTGTAATGATAGTCTTTTTCGGTGTTATTAGTAGTTAATTGCGTTAAGAAATCATTGGAATATGATTTTCGATAGTGTATGGTTATAAACTCACTTCTTGTGTCGTTTTTGGTTGGAAATTGAGTGAAAGAATTGATTTGATTGATTTCGATGCAAATTGGTTGATGCAAGTTGCTGTAGGTGTTATTGGATGCTTGTTGAGTGTGGGAACTCATTGTTATCAACGATCTTCTTTCTGCTTTGGTCGAAATTGGACGTTACATTTCAATTGAAGAAATTGATAAGAATCTTGGAAAATTTACTTTTCGTGTCGATGCATCGATGGATTTAGCTCTTCAGGTGAGTGCCTGTTGTCTGTACTTGTTAATTTTTCGATTTTTCTTTTCATGTTCAGCACTGCGATTGTACTGTTTATGTATTGGGGTACTATTTCTGCTTGAAACCGTCATGTGTCTCGAGCGCTCTTAAACCCTAGGCCTCCGTGAGGCATTAGCCAAAAGCAATCGATGAGCAGTGCTGTGCAAATTCTATATGTTATCTTCACTTTTATTCTTTCATTCTTCGATTTCCGTTGTGTAATTACTAATTAGTACTACCTTACATATTAGCTCTCTTTAGAATCCATAGAAAGTATTGTTGCACAATATTCTATTTAGGAAAAACAAATTTGTTTGCAGAAACGGTGTGTGTCGCCTGCATTAGGCGCGCATCTTCTCTTTGTTCCTGACACATTATCTTCTCAGGCCTTCATTAACTCAATTTGCCTTACGCCTTTTAAAATCTAATATATTATTAAGGTACTCGTAAGTTATCCTTACCATTAACTGTTTGTTTGGATGTAGAGTTTCGGAGGTGAAGACGTGGATGCAATTTCCTTTGTCTGAAGTGTGAGCTGTCTGACAAAATGGAGGGGCCATTTGAACGATTTGAAAGGGAAACATCATATCCCCTTCCAACACGAACGATTTGAAAGGAAAACATCATGACCCCTTCCTTTCTTATATTTTATCCCAAAAAAGCTAATCGTCTATACTTCACAGTGGTACAGTTACATATTTCATAATCTAAGGGAAACTTTTGATGTTCAATATTGTTACTGTCAGTCTCACGTTTATATTTTACGCAATGAGTCAGTGACATTAGTAATCCAACATAATTTAGGAAAAGTGATCTCATCACTTATCAGCTGCTTTACCACCTTTTAATGTGATTCAAGTGACCTCTTGTTTTCTGTAGCATAGTGATCTATGGGATCTCATGGTCTCAAGTATTATGGCGGATTGAATGAACCGCATTCTTCAATCTTATTCACTAGAAAGCTCTGTGTATTACATATAAAGCATAGTTAGGGCCTGATGATATACAAGTACTTTGATAAAATAACGCTTTTAGATCCGGTAACTGTAAAGTGATGTGCTGCAGGAGTTGGCTAAACGTGTTTTCTCACTATGCGAGAGCTATTTATTGATTGACCGGTTTGTGGAGTCAAGGTCACAGTACAAAAAAAGGACTGGTTAACCATGCCTTTGCAGCAGCACTAAGAGCATTTCTTCTGGTTGGTTCATCGATTTGATTGTATTCTTCTTGATTTGTGACATTATTCCCTTTTCGACGACAAGTTCACTTATTTGTTATCTGTCTATAGCTGATAAAGGAAGAAACAAGGGAAAGTTACATGCCCTGTCACATTTGATTGATTTTTGTTTGTGTATATACAATTTTATGCCCCGCAGGCAGTGAATGACTTTCTTTTCATGTTCGAGTCTCTAAAGTTTATTGTGATGTTTTGTTTCCCAGGATTACCAGGCTATGTTAGCTCAGCTTGAACATCAGTTTCGCCTTCGAAGACTTTCACTTCAAGGATTGTGGTTTTACTGTCAGGTTTGAGCTTTTCATAATCGAGCTAAGCTAATTATTCGGCTCTATATAATTTTATCTGGTTAATCTCTTGCAGCCAAGGATGGCGTCGATGAAAGCGATGTCCTCTGTGATCCAGATAGCTTCATCTAAAGATTATATTGGTGTTGATGTTCTTAATCTTCTTCAAAGCCAGGTATAATTCACCTTACTACTAGTCCCAGCGGAAAAGCTATTGTGACCTGTTGTAAGTATGATTTCGTCGTTCTGCTATTCAGTATTTATTGATTCTTTTATTTTCAGGCTAAAGCAATGGCTGGTGATCATGTTGTAAGATCTCTTCTAGAAAAGATGGCACATTGTGCAAGTGTTGCATACCTTGAGAGTTGAGATACTACAAAGGTGAGACGCTATCTTGTATTCCGTATACATTCTCAAAAGAGTACATTTTTTATCATTCTTCGAACCCCTATGTACTACGCTCAATTCTTTGTCTATTGCCAAGATCGCTCTTATCTTTAAAATGCTGCTGTTGAGTAATGCACAAGAAATGCTTTACTTTGTAATTGTTTTGTTGATGCTTGGCTTTTGATATATAGTGTCTCACTTAGCAATTCGATAACACATTCACTGAATTTGGTCTTAGCCTCTTCTGACTATGTGATATCCATCAAATATTCGTTTTTCCAGTACACCTAATTCCTTTCTGAACTTATATGTACTGAAACATTGTTAGGTGGGTGTGTGACGGGGTGATTGATGATCCATATGGCGAGTTCTTTATTGCAGAAAACAGCTCTCTGCAAAAGGTATGAGATCATAAGAAAATATAAGACGTGAAATCCAATCTGCAAATATCGGCACCTTAAATCCTTGCTTGCGCATCAGGAACGTCTCGCTCAAGATTATGATGCTAAATATTGGAAGCACCGGTACAGCCTCAAGAACAGCGTTCCTAGTTTCATTGAAGATGTTGCAGGGACAATTCGGACTACCGGAAAATATTTAAATGTCATGAGGGAATGTGGCCATAATGTTCAGGTTATTTGATTGAGAAACCTGGTTCTTAGTCTTTTGAGTCGATGGGAAATCATATTGATTTTTTTATTTATTTTATGACTTTGAAATATATGTATTATATACGTCTAAGTTCAAGACGGATCAAATATTAGTAATAAGACAAAAGTAAATATTATGAGGAAGACCAAAAGATTGGTCTTATTTGCACAAATGAGATATACTTAATCCGTTTTGATCCCCATTTTATTGTTGAAATAAATATATCCGTTTTAAGGACGACTTAATTGATGTTTTTGTTCATGATTTTTAGGTAAAAATAACTAGACATAACCCAAAATTAACCTAAAACATTCTAATTTTACCTGTTAAGTCAAAGTTTCTCATCAAAATAAAAGTAAACTAGTCAATTTATACGAGCAATTTACTCAATATAACGTCCACAAATTCTCATTTACGACCGTCGATACAAAGTTAACTTCAAAATATCCTCAAATCTCTAATTACAAGGGACTTTTGAGTTTTGAAGATGATACTCATAAGTTTAAACCCAAATTAGGGTAAAAAAAAAAAAACTCAAAACCAAAATTGGCGGCAATTTCTCAAATTTAATTTCACAATTACTTCGTATTTTGTTCGCACAAATCTTCATCTTCTTCTACTCTTTTTCAACTAAGATCTCAAATTAACACTATAAAAAACACATAATCACGTCGATTTCAAACTCAATTACGAAAAATATAATAATAATGAATTCAATTGCAGCAAAACCTAAACCTATTGGTTGTTACAATGCTTCTGTTCAGGTATCATTTTCACTTCTTTTTTTTTGTTAATTTATTGTTTATTTAATTGTTTTTTGTTCGAATTTTCGTTAATTTTTCACTTTTATGTTGCTTATGAATTATACATTAACTACAAAATTGTCGTAATTAGCGAATATATAATGATATAATGATACTGCTGTAGTTTTTTTCGTTTTGAGTTGATTTTTGTAAATTTTCGTTGATTTTTCATCTTTTTATACGTTGCTTATGAATTATTTCGTTGTTTTGCGAGTTGTTACGAAGTTGTAATGATTAGTTTTTTTTCGAATTTAATTGATTTTTTTGCACATTTCAGTGTAATTAGTAATTAATTGCGTTATGAAATCGCTCTAATTTATTATTTTGATGATTTTCGTTAGTGTACGGTTATAAATTCACTTCTTGTGTGGTTTTTGGTTGAAAATTGAGTGATAGGATTGATTTCGATGCAAATTTAGTTGATGTAAGTTGCTGTAGGTTTTATTGGACGCTTGTTGTGTGTAGGAACTCATTGTTATCGACGATCTTCTTTCTGCTTTGGTCGGAATTGAAGGACGTTACATTTCAATTGAAGGAATTGATAAGAATGTTGGAAAATTTACTTTTCGTGTCGATGCATCTATGGATTTAGCTCTGCAGGTGAGCGCCTGTTGTCTGTGCTAATTCCTTCTTTCGGTTTCTCTTTTTCTGTTGAGTGATGCAATTGTATTTGTACTTGCTTACTCCATGTATTGCAGTACTATCTCTGTGGAACTGTCTTATTGTTTGCTTCGTTTAGAAAAGTGCATTCTCTAGTGCGCTGAAACCCTAGGATCTGTGAGACATTAGCCAAAGGTTATCGATGAGTAGTGCTGTGCAAGCTCTACATGTTATCTTCACTTTTATTCTTTTATTCTCCAATTTCCGTTGTGTAATTGGTACTATCTTACATATAAGCTCTCTTTAGATTCCATAAAAAGTATTGTTGTACGACATTTTTTTTTTAGGAAAAACAATAGTTTGCAGAAATGGTTTGCTGTCTGCATGAGGCGCGTACCTTGTCTTTTTTCCTTGCGCATTATCTTCCTAGGCCTTCCTCACCTCAATGCGCCTTATGCCGTTGAAACTAAGATTCTATTAGATGACTCATAAGTTAACCTCATCATTAACCGTTGTTTGGATGAAGAGTTCGGAGGGAAAGCTAGTGATGCAATTCCTTTTAGTAGATTAATAGCTGTGTCTGACGAAATGTAGGCAACCATTTTTTCTGATACACGGGAAATTAATAACCTTCCAATAAGTGAACGATTTGAAAGGAAAACATTATATCCCCTTCCCCTCCCTCCTAAGATTGTATCCAAACAAAGCTAATCTTCTAAACTTCAGTGGTATGGTTACATACATGATTCTCTAGGGGGAAAATTGATGTTCAGCATTGTTACTATCAGTCTCACGTTTCTATATTACGGAATGAGTCAATGACGATCGAGTAGTGAAAAATAATTTTTAGGATCAGTGATCTTATCACTTATCAGCTGCTTTATCACCTCATGTGATTCAAGTGACCTCTTGTTAGATATCATAGTGATCAATGGAATCACATAGTTTCAAGTATTATGGCGGTTTAAATGGAGAGCATTCTTCAATCTTATTCACTAGAAAGCTCTATGTATAACATATACAGCATACTTAGGGCCTGATTTATTGATAACGCTTTAGATCCAGTAACTGTTAAGTGACGTGCTGCAGGAGTTGGCTAAACGGGTTTTCCCTCTATGCGAGAGCTATTTATTGATTGACCAGTTTGTGGAGTCAAGGTCACAATTCAAAAAAGGACTAGTGAATCATGCCTTTGCCGCGGCACTAAGAGCATTTCTTCTGGTAGGTTCATTAATTTGACTACTTATCTTAATTTGTGACATTATTACCTTTTTGCCTACTAGTTCATGTAAAATTTTTGCTTTGTTATCTTGTCATAGCTGATAAAGGAAGAACAATAAACCGTTACATTCCCCTTCACATTTGATTGTTTGTTCAAATACAATTCAGGATACGTTTCGAGATTGTTTGTGGATATTAAATTTATGCACCACAGGCAATGAATGACTATCTTCTCACGTGCAAGTCTCCAACAATTATTTTGATGTATTGTTTCCCAGGATTACCAGGCTATGGTGGCTCAGCTTGAACATCAGTTTCGCCTTCAAAGACTTTCACTTCAAGGATTGTGGTTTTACTGTCAGGTTTGAGCTTTTCATATTGAGCTTGGCTAACTATTTGGCTCTATTTAATTTTCTCTTTGGAAAATTCTTGCAGCCAAGGATGGCGTCAATGAAAGCGATGTCCTCTGTGATCCAGATAGCTTCATCTAAAGATTGTGTTGGTGTCGATGTTCTTAATCTTCTTCAAAGCCAGGTATAATTCACCTTACTGCTAGTCCCAGGGAAAAAGCTATTGTGACCTGTTGTAAGTATGATTTCGTCGTTCTGCTATTCAGTATTTATTGATTTTTTATTTTCAGGCTAAAGCTATGGCTGGTGATCATGTTGTAAGATCTCTTCTAGAAAAGATGGCACATTGTGCAAGTGCTGCATACCTCGAGATACTACAAAGGTGAGACGTTGTCTTGTATTTCGTATTAAGCAACATTACATTCTCAAAATAGTGCAAATTTTTTTTATCATTCTTCGACTCCTATGTCATACTATGTTCAGTTATTTGTTTATTGTGAAGATCTCTTAACTTTAAATGCTGCTGTTGAATAATGCACAGGGGAAATGCTTTAAGTGCTTTTGGTGATGCTTGACGATATATATATAATGTTTAGCTGTCATTGTACTCAGCTATTCGATAACTAACACATTCGCTGAATTTGGTCTTATATGTCAGGGCCTCTTCTGACTGTGATATTGGAAAGTTCCATCAGATATTCGTTTGTTTTCCCTAATTCTTTTCTTTACTGAAACATTGTTAGGTGGGTGTGTGAAGGGGTGATTGATGATCCATATGGCGAGTTCTTTATTGCGGAAAACAGCTCTCTGCAAAAGGTATGAGATCATAAGAAAATATAAGACGTGAAATCCCATCTGCAAATATTGGCACCTTTAATCCTTGCTTGTATCAGGAAAGTCTCACTCAAGATTATGATGCTAAATATTGGAAGCACCGATACAGCCTCAAGAATAGCATTCCTAGTTTCCTTGAAGAAGTTGCAGGGACAATTCTGACTACTGGAAAGTATTTAAATGTCATGAGGGAATGTGGCCATAATGTTCAGGTTATCTGACTGTGAGACCTGGATCTTTGTCTTTATTGAGTCGATGGGAAATCATGTTGAATTTCTATTTTATGCTTTTGACATATGTGTTATTTACAGGTCCGAGCATCGGAACATTCTAAATTGCAGAATTTTGGTTCCAACTATCAAAACCTTGAGTGCATAAAATCTGCTTATGAATTTGCCAGTGGTGAACTGTTGAATCTCGTAAGAGATAAGGTGTATCTCGGTCTCTTTTATAGTGGCTCCGTAGTAGATTGTTTTTTAGTTACATCTATGTTGATAACATCAATTCCTCTTTTTATCTCTTCCCTTGTTTTCTGGCTACAGTATGATCTGATGGGGAAGCTACGGTCCATAAAGCATTATCTTCTGCTTGACCAGGTACGTATTTGTGCAGTTATTTGCACAGTATCCTGGAGTCTGTCTCCTTGATGTGCTGCCGGTTTTGTTTAAGTAGTCGCTCTCTTGATATTTAAGAGTCATTTTGTTCTGATCAGTTGCACCTTTTTTCTTTAAAACTGTTGTGTCGAAAAATAAGCCTGCTAGTCCCTACATAGCTTAGTTAGGTTAGTGGGAAGCAGGACAAGAGAGTCAGATTGTATGTATACTGCTGCCTTGATTTGTGAATGAAATTCCAGAGAGATTGTTTAAATCAGGAAATAAAAGACAGCTACATTTTGTGAAATGCGTGACTATTACTCCGTACTTCATAATCTATTGGATGCAAGATTTTCCCTCTAGTATTGCTTTGAGTTTATTTTAAATGGAGGGTCCTGTATTTGTTTATAACAGATTTGCGAATAAGAACTTATGAGCTTAACTTTTCAGGGGGATTTCCTAGTTCACTTCATGGATATTGCTCGAGAAGAGCTGACCAAAATACCTGAAGAGGTGTCAGTGGAGAAGTTGCAGGTATCTCCTGTAGCGGTGCTTTCTTTTTATGATTGTTTGGTTTCAGTGTGATGTCATTAGCCACATATAAACATTATTTTGAGGTAGGCAAAATATGAATCTGAAATGTTTTTGTTATCTAGTCTCTCTTGGATCTGGCCTTGCGCTCCACAGCAGCTGCAGCTGATCCCTGTCATGAAGACTTGACTTGCTGTGTGGTAAGCTCGTAGTCTCATATTGTCTTTCTCTTGCTGCATGATTAGTTAGACGTCCTTTCATCTGGGAATCCGATTGTTGAATCTCATTTCCAAGCTGATATTTTATCATGTAGGAAAGATCTACTTTGCTTAAACGATTAAGCATGCTCAAAGATCTTGAAATTAGTAAAGCTATTTCTGAGAAAGATCATCCTGAAGAACCAGCTAGTGTCACTGGTTTGGAAACATTTTCTTTGAGTTACAAGGTAATCAAGATTGCCTTTCCCTGATTGTTTGTTTGTTGATTCCTTTTTAATGTCGGTATCAGATTCTATGCTCCTTCTACCTATCTATTTGATGCATTTGGTCCACTCAGTGGAAATGCTTTAGAGACTTCGACATCCTATATTTAGCCGTTGGTTATATTCACTACTGATTAGGTTGCATTTTATGTACTTTCATGCTTGAAGCACATATTATCGATCATATTTATTTTCGACATTGTGATGATGTTTTAATCTTGTGTGGGGTGCTCAGGTACAATGGCCATTGTCTCTTGTTATATCAAGAAAAGCCTTAACTAAGTATCAGTTGATTTTTCGCTTCTTGTTCCACTGTAAACATGTTAGCCGCCAGCTCTGTGGGGCATGGCAAGTGCATCAAGTACGTTGCTTGCTCTATCAATCATATTAATTGCCATGCAAGGCTTCTAGATGCTGTTTTGCATGTTAATACTAAGATAGGACTCATGATGTAGGGGATTCGTGCTGCAAATATCAAGGGGACTGCTATATCCCGTTCGTCACTTCTTTGTAGAAGCATGCTCAAGTTTATGAATAGCCTTCTACATTACTTAACTTTTGAGGTAAATATGAAGAGTCTAAATTACTGCCCTCTTTCTGTAGAGTTGACGAAGGAACTATTATTTTCTGATCACATTTTACTATTTCACAGCTTTATGCCTATCGTACCCTTTTAGCTTATGAATATCTGAATTTGCTATTCGAAGCTATGTCCCTGCTCCTTGTGATTATTTTGTATTCCTTTCTAGAGATCATCAAGTTTGAAGCTTACTTATTTATTCGAACTCTATTTGAAAGAATCGTTGTAGCTATGTTTTTCTGTTTGTTAAAGAAAATGTCTGTTTCTTTAGGTCCTTGAACCAAATTGCATGTCATGAATAACAGTTTGCAGTCAGCAAAAAGCATAGATGAGGTATGTGTACTCTGTATATGTCTCGAGACAGCTATGTCCATGTTTTTTTTTATCGTGGAAGTTTACCGATAGAGCAACACAGGACCCGAGTTTCTATCTATAG
>JAUEKU010175465.1:0-10759 GCA_032274805.1 Gypsophila paniculata | reverse complement strand
ATTTTTGTTTTTCCCACCTCTCACTGTGTAGCAGCTGCTTTATCTTTATCCCAATAGCTGTGGATTTTTGAGTAAGTCTTGGTGGACCGCCCTCGACAAAAATACCGTCATCATTTTAATTTTTAAGGTGACTACAATATTGTAAAATTAGTTATGTTAAGTATAAAAATACTTACTTTTAAAGTAATCAGTTAGAAAGTAATCGATTTTTTTAAAAACTGAACTATTTTTCTTTTAAATTCATTTAATTGAACTATTAAATCGTACTACAATTTTCGATTTTATTGGTTCTATTTTAAGGATTTGATTTTGTTATTTCCTTTTTCTTTTTTCTTCTCACACCTAATTCTTCTCACACGAAAACGTGAAGTCCAACAATTAATTCCGCCATCATATATTTTTTTACTGGCTATAAATTGAAAGTACAATCTAACGTGTGTTCATTAACCTTTCTAGTAAGGCTATGAGCACTTTTGTTAAGGACCCTCGGGATATATGAGAAACTAATGCAATGAAAGTAAAGAGAAAGGACTTTAATGTCGCTGATAATACGCTTCACACAATAGTATTTATCAACATCTCCGAGGATTAGATCATTTACCGGCACATGTAGAATAAGTGTTCGAGCCCCTCCGGGAGCAATCCTGTGGGGTAATACGGCATGAGACTTTGTATGCTAGACTTTAAGCGTGTCTCCCTGGTAAAAAGGGATGGCTTTACAGTGTGCGTGGTTTGCAGGTTATTGTGCATAATCCGAGTTTACCCAGAGCGCACCAAGTTAATTGGTAGCGGCTGCGGGTTCCACGAATGGCCAAAAAAAAAAGTGATAGTACACATTAACTTGGTGAAGGCATGAAACACTCCCCATAAAACATCGGGTCGCATTATTAAAAAAAAACTTCCTCCGTTCCAACCAATTGTATATATTTGATTAAAATATCTCTCATAGAAAAAGAATAAAAACTGTACAATTGAATAAAACGGATAAAGTATAAACTTAAAAAAGAGGGTAAATAGGTAATTTGACAGACTCCCACAGATCATGCTTCACACTACCACCAGGCACCAGGCACCAGGCACCAGGCACCAAGTTGACAAACTAAAACCCCCCATTTTAATATTATTCACATCCCTCGTCTTCTCCGACTCCCTCACAACAATCTCCCAATCATTCCTTCATTAAGGCGTCTAGCGATTGCCTAACACGCGCCTTCCTTGAGCGTGTTATAGATCTTCGACCTACATTACCTTGTCCAATAATAAGGCCGTCTGCTAACCAACTTACTTACACTTAGTAAGCCTATACTCTCTCTGATTCCTCTATTTCTTTACGTTTGCTCTTCTTTACTTGGCCAACTAATTCTTTTATGAGATAGCTGTACGCATACGATTTCTTGATTCTTTGCTAAAATAAAAAATGTGACCGTTATTAAAACCTGATCACATTTGAGCCAGTTGTAATAAAGATTACACTGATCACATTTTAATCGTAAGTTACAACGCTTCATTTGTGCAAGTGGATGAATGTAGGCTTCAATTTGTATTTTAGTTCAAAGATTTGGATGTATCACGTTGATTTTGTGTTTGAGTATACTGTGCTGAGTTATGTGTGGTTTTTGACTAATGTTGGGATTATAGTTGAGTGTTGACGATGTCGAGTCAAGAGAGATGGTGTGTGGTGACTGGAGGCCGAGGTTTTGCAGCTAGGCATTTGGTGGAAATGCTCATTCGTTACGAGATGTTTTGCGTTAGGGTTGCTGATTTAGGTCCCTCCCTTCGACTTGATCCTTATGAGGAGGAAGGGACTCTCGGAAAGGCGTTGCATGATGGCCGTGCTCACTATGTGTCCGCTGATCTCAGGGACAAGACTCAAGTCCTCAAAGGTTCACTCTCTTTTCTTATGTGTGCTCTTGAATTTCGATTTGATTTGCTTGTTTAAGGTGATGTGAGAAGTTATGATTCGACTGAGCAACGTTTTTCTTTTGGGTGCAGCCTTTCAGGGAGCCGAGGTTGTCTTTCATATGGCGGCGCCTGATTCATCGATTAACAACTACAAACTGCAGCATTCGGTCAATGTTGAAGGTGAAATTGGTTTCTTTGTCTCGCTCAGTATTGGGGACGAACTGCAGCTGTATATCGGTAAACAGTTTGTTTTTTTATTGACGGTTAAAATGTCTTCCTGAACTTCTGATTTTTTGAAATACAGGAACTAAGAATGTGATCGAGGCATGTGTTGCATTGCAAGTGAATAGATTAATTTATACTAGCTCTCCTAGCGTTGTCTTTGACGGAATCCATGGAATTGTCAATGGGAATGAATTTTTGTCCTATCCCGTCAAGGTAGTAGTTTCATCGTCTGTATTTTTTCAATTGAACTCTTACCTGCTATCAATACTCTTCCATAGAGTTTCGAGTATATACAGGATCTGAAATCATAGAAAACGATCGTTTTTTGTAAAGTTAATTTTAGTAGGTTCTTGACAAGTAATTCTGGTATGTATATTCCCGGTTATGTGCTCTTTGTACGAGTTGGATGATCAGAGGCTTCAGTTAATTTACCCATTGAGTTATTTAAAATATTGAGGCGAGGTGATTTTCTTTGTTATTTTGTATGATTTGTCAGTGTGTTTTATGGAACATAATCATAAAGGTGTTGAACTCGTAGCTCACGGTGGGTTTGAACATTTCTATGAATATATAGTTTGATACTATCGACTTTTAAAGTGCTGAGTCGTTTGATATAGTTTCCTAAATTCATAATTTCAGCATAATGACTTTTATTCAGCCACCAAAGCTGAAGGAGAAGCATTGGTCTTGAAGGCAAATGGTGTAAATGGGCTTCTCACATGTTGCATACGGCCTAGCAGTATTTTTGGCCCTGGTGACAAGCTACTAGTTCCGTCTTTGGTTAATGCTGCTAGGGCTGGGAAGTCCAAGGTAATAGTCATGATTTCTATGATTTTTTCTTCTTCTTTTTTTTTTTTTGTTTTTTTAATTCCTTTTTTGCCTGTTACCGTATAAAGCATATTCACAGTACATGCCTTCTTCCGAAGTTAGGAATGCTAAGATTCTAAAAGTAGAATAGGATGGTTGAGGCCAACGACACATGGGTACCCAAAGAGTTATGGGGTCCATGATATGCTTTCATTTTGCATTGAAACTCTGCTGGGTGTTTAATGAGCTGTATTGGCCATTTCAAAGGTACTTCTGTTGGGATATAAATTATATTGTGATTTGGTTTCAATCTGGTGAAGTCTGTTCAACTCATCCTCTTCTTATTTATGTAATACCAGTGTGTTGGCAAGTTTCTTTTTCCCTCGCCCCCAAAATGTTTCCCTTCCTGATAATCCCTCCCATGCTCCAGAATTCCCTGCCGCTACCCTCTAATCCCCTAGATGTCGGGGAATTTCTTGGGGCTTAGGTGATGAGGGTGCCTGTTGGCAAGCTGGGGTGATTTTGGGTTTTGGGGGGGTGGGGGGCGTTGGTTTGAATCGGGTTTTGGGTGGTTGATTGGGGACAACAGGGTTGGGGCGGTTGGGGTTGGGCAGGGCTGTGCTAGGGTTGGGGGAAGAGTGGAACAGCGTGGTCTGGGTAGAAATAGTATGGTGGGTAACTGTACAAGGGTAGCAGAGCCCAATAAGGAAAGCATAGAAAAACAGATGAATCATAGGAAGTACTTTATTTAAGGTTATCATTTACTCTCCATTTTATTGTAATTCACGCTATGTTAACGCGTACTAAACTAGTTATCTTATAATCAAAATTCTAAATTAGTGGAATCTGGAAGTTTGCTATATTCTTCTCTTCCTTTTGATGTGCTGATAAAGTGTTCACATATTTATTAATTTTTTTTTCCTTTTTTTTTGACACTAAGCAGTTTATAATAGGAGATGGAAATAACATGTATGATTTTACCTACGTTGAAAATGTGGCGCATGCTCATATATGTGCTGAGCGAGCACTAGCATCGAAAGGCACAGTTGCAGAGAAAGCTTCAGGTCAGGTATTTCGCATTAGTCTTTGCTATATTAATGTTATTATTTCCAAATTCCTCCCCCTAAAAGTAGGTACCTGGGCAACACCTTAGTTTCTCCTAACCCTTAATCCTTTATAAAGGAGGAACTGTCATTAAAATAATCTATCCTTTCGCTGACTTTTTCAAGTATTTTTCCGATGAAGCCAGATATGTATTGCTCTTTTGAGTTTGGGATACTATTATTGAGCAAAAAGAAAATGTATTGTTTATACCTTCATTTTTTGATGAAGTGAAAGATGGCCTTACCGTTTTCGAGTAAGAGCCACTACAAAACAGGCTCTATGATACCTTGCTTTTGGCAGGTGCTATAGGCACCAGGGTAGTGACAATGTTGATGCTTGCACTATATATTTGAAAGTTGTGAATTATTCTAGGTTGAATGATTTACTTTTATCATTGCTTGCAGGCATATTTCATTACAAACATGGAGCCCATCAAATTTTGGGAGTTTATGTCAATCATACTTGAGGGCTTAGGTTATGAAAGGTAATCCTCTGTTGTTTATTTATTTATTTATTTTTCAGTTATGGCTGCCAACCGCTTGCCGTACAACTTTTCATCTTGGCAGTTCCTCCATTTGATAACGGTAGTTTTTTTCCTTTCTATAGTTGTGTTGCTCATCAATTATGTTTTGCTTTGATTTTGCCTGTTCTATGGAACTAATTTTTGTTGTTTGTGGGGTTTGTTATGTTCTTGTGCTTGCAGGCCAAGAATAAAAATTCCTGCAATTGTTATGATGCCTATAGCCCACTTGGTCGAGCTCATATATAAATTATTAGCCCCGTATGGTATGAAAGTTCCACAGTTGACACCATCAAGAATTAGACTTCTGTCATGCAACAGAACTTTTGATTGTTCAAAGGCGAAAGATCGACTTGGCTACACCCCCGTTGTGTCACTTCAGGTTCTTATTTGTTGGTTCTTTTAGTGTTTTTGCTAATTATGTGCTTTTGGTCATCCTTTGATCCATCCATTTTTTTTACGTTTGCTTTTGGACCTGCTTTTTAGGAGAGACATAAGTGGGCAGTCTTAATATTGATCATTGCTGGTGTTCAGTTTTCTGTATTATAAATTAGTCTTAATATTGATCATTGCTGGTATTTGATGGTGCAGGAGGGTCTGGAAAGGACAATAGAGTCCTACTCACACTTAAGGGTAGAGCAAGAGCCTAAGAAGGATGGGCAGTCTAAGGTGCATAGATATCTTGGAGGTGGTAAAGGTATTTTGATTACTGAGTGCTCTGCATTAGTTTCTTCTAAACGTCCGTAGTATTCATACGAATAAGTTATCTGGTGTTATATTTCTTTCAGTGACTATCTAGTTTTATGTGTGATTGAGAATTTGATTTACTCCTTGTGAAATTGATGTGTAAACAATTTAATACAATTGAGATGGTGTTTTTTAAGTTTTCGAGAGCTAATGTGTAGCGGAAATTAAAAAATTGAAATGATGAAACAAAACAGTAGCTTCCCTTTTCAATAACAAAAAAAGGATTAAAACGTGTATGGATTGGCGAAGGATGTCAAAAGATTACTTAACACGAAATTAAGGTATTTCAACCAAGAGCACATCAAAAGAAGGATTAAGTAAAATTTATCAACCTCCAGAGGAAATTAATGCTACTTCCAAGTGTTAAGAGAATTCCGAAGTTTTGATTGTATCATGGTTTTAAATCTCGGCGAATACACCTCGTATTGCCGAACATGTATCAGTTTTGAAGGCCACAATCATCCTAAGTTTGGGAATTCTTTCAATTTTAATCCCAAGTTGGAGTCTTCGCAAAATAATACCAAGTTGCCACAAGTTTTCCGGTTTTTGCAATGAACATTAACACCATCAATACCTGTCAAAAAAATATGAAAACTTTACATAGTTATGATTCTTGTGTAAAAAAAGCTCGTGGGAATACTAACCGAGCTAGATCTGGGTGCATTTCATTTATTTTTCAGGTTCTACATTAGTTTTTTACATTTTTTCTATTGTTTTCAACAGAATGTTAACGGTGTTAATGTCGGTTGCAAAATGGGAAGACTTGTGGCAATTTGAGATTATTGTGGGAAGGCTCCAACTTGGGATTAAAATAGGGAGGACTCCCGAACTTGCTATAATAGTGTGCAAATTTTTCTAATTTATTGACCTTGTAAAGAACATAAAGAATGCTCGCGAGGGTTTTTAGTATTGAGGGAAATCTCAAGTTTAGAATGTATTTCAAGTTGTGTGTTGTAAACTAAATTTTACATCTGTGTGTATTGTGTGTATGGAGTGTTGGAAGGGATATAACATCACAGTACTCTTATTTGTAAACTTGCGATTATCGTGCAAAAATTTTTCTAAAATTTTTCGACCTTGTATAGAACATGAAGAACGCTTGCAAGAGTTTCTAGTATCAAGAGAAATCTCAAGTTTAGACTGTATTTCAAGTTGTGTTGTCAACAAGATTTTGCGTATGTTCGTATAGGAGTGTCGCCACAATACTGTCCTTGCAGTCCGATGCATATTACATCATTCTATGACATCATTAGCTCTTGTTACATCATCCATGTCATCATTCACGACATCACTATCTAGATTAATTAGGACGCTAACTAAAATATTTCTAAATAAAATATGTGAATAATAAATCACGGGTTTAATATGTTTTCTCAAGTGTTATTTTTTTCGCTTGTCTAAGCGCGATAACAGTAGCCCTGTTAAAGCATGGTTTTCTTGCTTATGCCACGCTTGCAACCTCTTCCACGTCACCATTTCGACCCCATGTGATTCTAGAAGGATCCTTGCGCGAACTTGCCAGGGTCTAGTCTTAGTGGTGCTTCATGTGAATATAATTAGGATGTTACGTCATTAGAAATTCCTTATTTTGAATCAGTTAATGACTTCTCGTAGACTTTGGATTAAGTCGTATGCTTGTCCGACAAAAAATTGGGCATGCAATATTTAGTGGTTATTGACGCGTAGTACCATTCCTGTAGTTTACTGAAATATTCCTCAAATGCCAAGTCATATGAACTATACCATTATCATGCTTATTCAGATATTTAGAGTTCCCAAAGCGCACTGGTCATGGTTACTTAATTTGTAATGTGCTCCAATTCGAATACGTAATATGCAGCACAATGCCCACTTTTACTGCTGTGATGCAGGTACTCTGAAAATAATGCGTCATGATGCGAAGACAAATATGTGTGAATCAATGAGAATCCGGTATCCTTGGCACTGGTTTACAGATACTTATGGCTTCTGCTAGGGTGACAACACTGCTAAGTGCTAAATAATATTATGGTCATTTTTAAGGAGGAACGCGACACTTAAGCTTCAAACATTTCATTTATAGTTGATACATAGGACTAACGTTTTAAGAGCGGTCTGCGGTGCTTATGTCCTGTTAAAATCATAGTTTATGATGTGATATTATCTCAAAAAGATAAAAGGAAATATTGTGAAATAGAGGGCTATGGAAAAATATGCATACATTTAAATATGTATGGGCTGCCACTTTTTCAGCACATGTATCGTCCATTTTAGTTGTTCACTCTCATTGACGAATCTGTGTTTCGACTTCTTGCAGTTGCTGATGTGCTCCTTTGGAAAGATAAAAAACAAAGTTTAGCAACAATACTTGTTTTGCTCGCATTCTACTACAACTTCATTGCATCCGGAGACACCTTGGTCGCAACAATATCCAAACTCATCTTGTTGGCAGCTGTTTTCCTTTACATTCACGCCAATCTGCCTGAAAGAATGTAAGCTTTGTTTGTTTTATTTCCTTTACACGTTTCTCTTCCCTCCGTCTGGAAGTAAACCTAATATCTCTTAAATAGAAATTTATATTCACTCAAACGTGGACCAAAGGAGATGTTCATACTTTAGCGAATTCACAAGATTATTGGGAAGGGAGAACTCAGAAGTCTTGATTGTTTTCGTTATTTCTTAGGATTTGTTTACATATTCTCTAAAGCGCTTTCACTTTCCTGAATTTGATGGCCAACAAAGGTCCACAAGTATTTGTTTTTCGTTAAGAAGTTCCCCAATACCTTTCGGACCCTTCTAAAACTAAGACTACATCTTAAAGAGCATACAATATCATGTTCCTCACGTCCCTTTTTTACCTATCCAGTGCTATTTCCTGCCACACCTAGACTTAACATACCATCCTTGGGGTCGTTTTTTTGGTTGGGTTAGTTTGGGTGTATGATGCATTTCGAATATCATAGTTCTTATTCGTGAAGTATTGTCTCAAGTCTTTGACAATTGCCCTGGAAAGTCAAGTTATTTTTTGATGTTCTTAATGATGAATGACAAAGTCTTGTGTGTTAAATTGATCACAACTTCACAAGAGCAGTAACATCGTCAATACAATCATATCGGAGATTGCTAGCTCCTAGAGTCTGGCCATTTTGGTTTCAAATTTGTTTTAGGTGTACTTTTACTCAAGCCTGGTCGTTTTCATAAGTGGTACATATTGAGACAATTGGGTTTGATTAAGGTCATGGGATCATGTCTGTTTTTTTTTTTTTTTTCTTGTTTTTATGCCGATTGTCTTGTATGTTTTCAAACTAGTCAATTGGTCATTTTAGATTTTGTTTTAGGTTGGGTTGGGTTGGTAATGTTTGTGTCTCGGTCGGGTCATGTTCAAGGTCATATTTGGGTTGTTCCATATAAATAGTCTAGACACTTTCGAGTAGAGCTATTCGGCCGGGCCAGTTACGCAAGGTTTGCACGGTCTTCAATTACCGGCCTTAGCTCATATCATGATTTATTTATATGAATAAGAACATAAGTTTACATCCTATCTCCCTTCTCCGGGAATGTTTGGTTTTCCTCGTATGTATACCTGAATTTGTGCCTGTCATATACTGTCTAAATCCTCCAAATTATGAATTTGTGTGTTACCTATTTTTTGAGTTATGGGGGTTGGTGGAGATGGTATGATATAACCTTAATTTAGTGTATGAATGATAAATGCTTTTCAGAAGTCTGTTGATTAGGGTAATATATGGAGTAACTGTTCTTTTAAAATATAAATAAAATGGAAATCATGTGCAGATTTGGATGTACTATAGAGAAAGTGCCTGTGTCTGCTTTTCATTGCTCGGAGGAAAAGTCAAGGAGGGCTGCTCTTTCAGCTGTCACACAATGGAATACTGCGGTTGGTGTCTTCAAATCTCTTTGCAGGGGAAACGACTGGAGTTTGTTCCTCAAGGTAATGATTGTTTTGGGTCTCCAATGTCCTATATTTTGTGCTGTTTGTTGACTTTCCTCTCTGTTCGTAGGGAGCCATTTCTTATCTGTTGTTTCACTTTATTCGGGATGATCTTGTATTTATTACTTGAATTCTATGTTGAAATTGCATAAATCGGTGGCTGTGCTTGACGATTTGATTTGCTGGTTGATTATATTTGAGGAAAAGAAATGGATTAGCGGAAAAAGGTTACTTATAGAAAAGGTAAAGATGAAAAGAAGTTGATCACTGATGATAATATCACAGAAACTGTGTTTGATTGCAGTTGTCTATTTAGTCGTTGGAAGACTTCGAACCATCACAGGCTTGACATAGTTTACTGTTTGAGTGATCTGTGTATCTACAATGTGGGTGTGATGTGATACTGCTGCTTAAATTGAAGCCCTATTATGCAATATGTGGGTATGAATATCAGATACGTGTTCTTGATAACACTTAAATTGGTCTAGGATTAAGAAGCTTGATAAAACAAAGAGTACAATAGACATTTACATGTTTGTTCATGTTTGTTCATGTTTTGATCATTAGTCAATTGGTTAATGATTGAGCACAACAAGATTTTTGAAGGCGAGTTGATTGGTTAATTTTATGAGAGTTTACCTCATCGTTGGATTATAAATGGACCAGGTTGCTGTCACTCTTGTGATTGTCGGTTTGCTTGGAGCCATATCACTTCAGTACCTGTACTTATCTGGTGTGTTTTCTTCAATTCATTCCCTGATGGTTGTCTTGTTTATGTTCACATATATTCATAATTTACTACTTCTACCGTTCCACTCTGTTGTATACATTTCCCTTTTTATGCCGTTGCACTCAGTTATACACATTATCATTTATGTCTGTAATTTGTAATGATAAAAGACTAAAATACTC
Organism: Gypsophila paniculata; assembly: GCA_032274805.1. Classification (NCBI taxonomy): domain Eukaryota; kingdom Viridiplantae; phylum Streptophyta; class Magnoliopsida; order Caryophyllales; family Caryophyllaceae; genus Gypsophila; species Gypsophila paniculata. The sequence continues at coordinate 611 of JAUEKU010175465.1, read as the reverse complement.
AATATTTTTTGATTTATACTCAAATTGAAGGGTATATGAGTAATTTCATTGACTTAAAGTACTCTTACATAACTCATTCTACATCACCTAAAACAATGTGCAAAAACAAACGTACACAAGTGGAATGAAGTGCATTTAAGTTAGAAAACCCAGGACCAACTTACTCCAACTTCCGGGTTGGAGTGGTAAAAGTTCATGTGACTTCCGAATCATTGAGAGGAGGCAATAGTTCTCCTTCAACTATGAGAATTTTCCAATCTAGAAAGTGGAAGCTTCAGCATCTTCTTCCAACGCGTTAAGGAAAAGAACCGCAGTGGAAGTAAAATTTTTTTCGCTATCTAGAAAGAATTTTGTGCTATAAAAGCGTGGCGCTTTAAGCTAATAGATGGTGGTTATCATGCTGACTCAAGAAAAAGAAAAAAATATCAGATGTTTTTGGATTTTGATGTTAAATCATTTTTCATCACGTAGAGAAATCTGTGGTTTGAGCAAATATCTGAAGAGCAATAGAATGTGCTTGCGATTTGTAGCTTGACTTTATCATCTACTCTGGTCTTTTACCCATTTTTTCGATTATATTGCAGGTCTTGTGATCATGTTCACAGCTTTCT
>JAUEKU010175454.1:0-10760 GCA_032274805.1 Gypsophila paniculata | reverse complement strand
AGACCCTCCATCCATTTCAATCTTACGGTGGAGATTAAACCTCACCTCCCCTCCTCTCTCCCTCTCCATATATAACCCAAAAAAATAAAAAAAAAAACCTAAACCCCTTTCAATTCCCCTTCCCGTCAACCCTAATCTCCCATTTTCCCCAAAACCTAAATCCACCTTGCTAGCCTCCCTCCTCCCTCCGCGCGACCCCATTATCACCACCGTCGACGACCCCACTCACCATAACTAATTGTTCCGATAATCGCCATTCTTTAATTATGTGAATAAATCGAAAAAATGCATAATAATCAAATAAATTTAATAATCTATGATTAAACCTGATTTTTAATTGAATTTGAATTCATCGTAGCAAAATAAATATGTTCTCAAATTGAACGATTTAATCAATTATTTATTAACTTTGTTTTTCCTAAAGAAGGAATAGGGGTAGAATTGTCAAATTAAAAAAAAAAACTAAAAATAAAAATTATTCTAAACCGAGTAATATATTTTATGAAGAATAATTCCGAAAAAATTACTCTAAAAACTCTAAGTAAAAAAGTGGCCAACTTTTTATTTATATGGCCAAAATTAGTGAGTATACAGGTTGATGGGTGGGGTGGGTGGTGGAGACCTGCGGGTGATGGGGCGGATGGTGGAGACCCACGCGGGTGATAGGGCGAGTGGTGGAGATCCAAATTCCCCCGTCATGCGGGTGGCGATAATGGATTATCCCCGTGGCGGGTGGTGGGCGGGTGTGGAGGTGGATTATTTTTTTGCGGGTACGGGGTACCCTTCCTCCGTCCCCGCCCTATACCAATGACATCCCTTCCTTTAGGCCACCCACCTTACCATCCCATCCGACCCGTTGGCTAGTCAATCTTGCCCTAAAAAATCAAAAAAAAAAAATCTACCTTCCGGTTATTTGTTTACTGATTTCATTTTTGTGTGTATCATTTATTCGTTTACTTTTTTTTATTTTAGAAACATATTTATTGGGTAATTTGAGATTGTCCATCTTCATTATCGTCCACTTGTCATCCAATAATTGTTCATATCCTCTCTCCTTAGTCTTTGTGCCAAATGTAAAGGTAAAAAAATGACCCGAATAGATGGAGTAGCATGCTGAAAAGAAGAACAGAGAACAATTGATTAGCATGCTCTAAATATAATGCTTGTTATTAAAAAAAAAAAAAAAAAAAAAAAACGTATTCTAAATAAAACTAAATAATAATCTGTGAGCACATACAAAGTACTCCGTAGTTTTTTCATGTAAGTTATGTTCTGATTTGAATTTGATTGCATGAATGTGATATGATAATTATATAATGTGGAATTGCAGCTTTCTAGTTGATACGACTATCAACAAAATAAGTCTTTAGTATCTCATCACTTGGATTTATTTACTTATCACTAGCTCCATTCCCGTGAATATCACCAGATGTATACATAAATTATTATATGAGGATATATATGTTTGAATTTAGTGAAATTTTAATTTCGTAAAGTGGATAAAATTCACTATTGATGAGAATATGTCCTATTACAAATTCGCATAAAATGGAATGAAATAATTTTTAATATACACTATGTATATAAATTTTGATTAACTTCCTACTAATGCAAAAATATGCTAATTTAAATAGATTAACTTCCAGATCCCAATTTAGTTCTACCATTATGAACGCAATATTTTCTAACTCCTCATTACGTGTGATTGCAAAAAGATTTTATTCATTATGCAAAACAATTTCCTAGTTTAAATTTAAATCTCTTTCTTAATTGAAATTTAATATCTTTTTCCAGCCCAATTCAATTTAATATCTCTTTTGAGTCTTACCTATTATTCTCTATGAGGTGGCGCTAACCTATTTTTGTGCAAACTGGTTGCGCCACGCGGCGATTCCGACATTGCTTAATTTAATATTAATGAAGATTTTATTCTCTCTTTTAGTATTATTTTATACTTCAACCTAAATTTTATTATGTACAAATAAAGTGTGTCTAACTAATAAGGTTCGTTTATATAAACACTTTCAAATAAACTTTATTGTTATTAGAGCAAATATAGTCATGCTCATTTTATTTGATTTGTGTTGATGAGTATAATACGGATATCAAATTTTTTTATGATGTAAAACTAAAAATATAAAATTTATGATTAATGAAGAGAGGTAAATTACTTGCAATATTTTATAAATTAAAAGAAACCAACGAGACGAGGAAGATTATCCACAGTTACTATAACACAACCGGTTGTATATATTAGTATGAAACAATAGTTTTTAAAATAGTTTCTGAGCTTTGTAATAATTTTTTTGAGTTTGCACCATAAGTATCAAAACTCTTCAAGGAATTTTCCGAGCTAGGTATATAAGTTTTTGTGTTACCAATATAAAATTGGAAATCAACTTAGACAATTTATTTAATAAGATATGAAATCTATAAGTTTGAATGAAAATTCTTCTAATTGGTATATATACTAGCATAGCTCTCGTGCAAATGCACGAATTACAGATATTTAGTAATTATTATACTAGATTAATTAAAAAGATTAAGTACTATAAGTGTAAAATCTTTTTATGCATTATGAAATTATTATACAATTTCTAATTCAATTGTTTCAAAATAAATTATTTTTTAAAAAAATTATGTGGATTTTAAGATTTTGAAATATCAGTTACTATCACATAGGGATGTTCATTATTTGGTCCGGACCGAAATTTTGAACCGGATCGAAATCAGAATCAAAAATTTCGGTCCGGTCCTTGGTCCAAGGATTCTTAGGATTCCGGTTTCCTGTCCAATTCGGTCCGGACCGAATTGGCCCGGAAAGATCGGAATTAGCGTTTAACGTATTTATTTAGATTAGTATGTATAAGATTACTTACAAATTTTGTGTAGAATTGCTTAATTTAGTTTTATTATACTTCAAAACTATATAATTCTTCATTTTTATAGTTATAACATTAATAACGTGCATTAAAAAGTTAACGTAATATTCAAGTACGGACAAATTCCGGTCCAAGCGGTCAAATCCGGTTTGGAATTTTCCGGTCCGGAATTTTATAATCCGATCGGTCTTCGGTCCATCATATTTTGCAATTACGGTTTCAATTCAAACCGGTTTCGGGGTCCGGTTCGGTCTTGGACCGATGAACACTGCTACTATCACATAAGTTTACCCATAAAAACAAAATAAATAGGGTCATGCTCTTTCCTACACCCCTTTTACTCTTTTCTACATCATTTTTCCAATTTTACCTTTCTCATTTCTCCCTCCCTCATTTCCTTTTTCTTTTTTTCTCTCTTTATTCATTTCTCTTCTTTATTCATTCATCCAAATTTCAAAACATAATTCAATTAAATTCAAATAAAAAAATATATTAAACAAAAAAAAACAAATAATTAAACAAAAAAATTCAAACATAATTCAATTAAAATAAATTAAAAAAAAAGCACAAATAAAAAAAAAAAAAAAACAAAACCCAGCAAACCAACTTTACACACCACTCCTCCTGTCGTCCCCACGCTGGCAACTCCGGCCGAACATACCACTCCTCACACGACTGACCATGCGACGTTTAATTGCAACCCTAAATTACCATTAACCCTAGCCCCAATTTAATTTTAATTAAAATTATTAAAAACTTAATTAAAATAAACACAAAAAACGTTAAAAATAATCTTAAAATATTGAATTTACATCATTAAAGTGAAAATTATGGGTCATGTTCGATTAATTGACAAGAATTAAGGCAAAAAATTTGTGGGGAAAAAGAGAGAAAATTGTGAGACAAACAATAGGGGAAGGGTATAGAATGGAAGAAGTGTGGCATAATTGTGTAGAAATGAGTAAAAGAGGTGTATGAAAGAGCAAGTACGAATAAATAAACCTTTGATATTAATGAGAAAATATAAGATTTTAAAAATAAAATATTTTCTTAAAATTTTGATAGGGTTGTACAATTTGAGAATTTATTTATGCTAAAAATAATATTTTAAGAAAGATTGATTTATGCTGGAAAAAAATAAAGGATAACGCGACATGTGACAAATTGTGATATCAGCCGAACTGTTATTAAGTATATAGGAGGATTTTATGAACTTATTTATAAGGGTTTTTTGTCAGATGCTACCTAAACTTTAGCTCATTTGTTACATAACTACCTTAACTTTTATAATTTTTGTGAGATACTACCAAAATCAAGATTGCGACCCAAAAAGGTCAAATTTCAGCATTGTCCTACCTTGTGCACGTGACTTTGGTTAAAAACCGTTATTTTTGCCAAAAAAAAACTCTTAGATTAACATTGAATTTTGTAAGTTTTGTGATGTTGTTTTGGCAAAAATTCAAGTGGAACGTGCAAATTTAGTGCTAATCTAAGAGTTTTTTTTTTAGCAAAAATAACTTTTTTTAACCAAAGTCACGTGCACAAGGTAGGTCAATGCCGAAATTTGACCTTTTATGGTCGGAATCTTAATTTTGGTAGTATCTCACAAAAAGTGTAAAAGTTAAGGTAGTTATAATTAATTTTCAAAATGTTAGGTAGTCATTTAACAGATGGGTTTAAAGTTTAAGTAGCATCTGACAAAAAAATCTTTTTTTTTTTATGATGTAGGCCTCACACGTGAGACGGTCTAATAAGAGACCTACTGGATAAATTATTGTATAATATGATTTTATAATAAGTTATGTTATTATAACTAAATTATCGTTGCGCTGGTTTCTCATTCTCCCTGTTTTGGTCAATTTTCGTACAGGACAGACTTAGTATGGTGGGTCAACTAGTATTATCCTTTAAACATTTCAATTAGGTAATTTGAGGTAAATGTTTAAATGTGGTAAAATTTGATTTAGATCGTAGAGAGTAAATGAAGATAAGTGAGCAAACAACAATGAAAGTGCACAAGATTTTTACGTGGAAAACCCTATTGAATGAGAAAAAAATCACGAGCACTAAGTTAGGCTAGTTTTGTTTCACTATATTCGTAATAGGGTTACAAGACAGAATATTACATTGTTTGTATCTTGTTTTGAATAATAAGATAGTATTTTTTTGGATGTGTTGTGGGATTTCGGTGTGTGAATGATGATCCTCCTCCAAATGATTTCTTTCATCTTCTTATATAATGGTCTTGATATATTATGATCCCTTTTTTATCTCCTACATTTATGTCGGCTATTAACTTATTTTGACTAGTCTTCCTTATTTTTCTCCCTTGTAACTAATTCCTCATGTGACCGTATTAAATGCTCTTTGACTCATTCTTCATGGCTGCAATAATCTTCCTTATAAATAATAATTACTTTTTCATAAATAGCAATTACTCCCTCCTTTTAAAGAGTGATATTCTCCTTGTATATGACCTCGTATATGTTGCTGATTTTCTGTCCTGGACATTCTATCCCGGACATACTATTTTGGACTGACGGTTTCAGTCTTAGTCTTGATGAAACCTTTTGACCCTGTGAATATTTTGGGCCCAACACTCCCCTTTTTATTAATCAAATTAAGTCTGTGATGATAAACTTTGACTAAACAAATAAAGAAAATGATAATAATAGAGTGGAGATGCAATTCAATCGAGAAATAGTTGTCTTGCATTTCGTTAGAGGAGAAAGGTATTTATAGACGGTAAGTGAAGAGACAATTCTAGAATTATCTTAATCCTAGTACAAAGCACAAGACCCGTAACAATAAAAACATCATACCACCCCCTCAAACCCAACAAATGAAATTGTCATGGGTTTGCAACCTAAAAAAGAAAGGAAAAAACATTAAAGTTCTCCAATTTTCAAATCTTGAACATGAACGTCACTCTTTTCGAACCTGTCAAAAAAATTTCATTGAACAGAAACACGCCACAATTTTTCGTACCCGTTAAATAAAAGGAAACGAGAATGCGAAGATTATGATGTTCACCGGCGGGATTAAAAAAAAAGTGATGCTTCATATGATATAGTGCTTCGACTCATTGCAACCCTGGCTATTTGCTTTAATCCCTCTAATAGTGCTTGTTTTCGTATTTGGATATTATTCACCTACTTAGGAGTGTAGTGTCATTGTTTCGTAATCCTAATGTTTTTCAATCTCTTTGGACATTTAGTTTCTGGTTTTTCTTTCAACTGGATCAATTTTTGAAGAGTTAAAAAAAATGACATTCTCTTTGGTTTGTTTTCGACGAATCCGAAAAATTATAACGTTCTCGTCCAAAGTTTACCGAAAATTTTTTAATGTAATGTTCCTTTTGTATTTTCACAATTTGTGAAAATTTTGACAAAGAAATTGTTACGGGTATGAGGCGGTTGTTGGAATGTGTATCTCTTACATTTATTAGTAGTGGACTAGTGATTAGAGGTGATCATTTGCGGGCTTGGGTCGGGCTTGCCACCATAAAAAGTGTCCAACGAGCCCAAATTTTATACCCAAGCCCGCTTAAGTGAGCCTAGGATGGTTGTCCATATCCGCCCAATTTAAATTACGGGCTTACCCGCGGGCTTGCGGGCCTTAAACCATTTTTTTTATTTAGAAATAAAATGTATCGTCATAGAAAATAAGTACGAGTGACAAAGTGTAAATAATTTCTATCATTCTCTTTAAACCTAACGTGTCATCATAAAACATGTTCTTCAATTATACACAATGATTTCATAAAGCTAGTTTTGTGAGATTTTTTAAAAAGTTTGATATTTTGTAAATAGTTTTGTAGGGAATGATATTTGGGCTTGATTTTTTTTAATGAGCTTGATAATTTTGTAATATTTGGGCGTGATAGGTTTGTGGATTATTAGAATTTTATAAAGTTCATAGTTTTGCGGGCTTAGCGGGCCGCCAATGAGCTTTTAAGTTAAGCCCGTACCCGCCCACTTATTTAGCGGGCCAAGTTTTGCTTGTCCATTAACCACCCATTTGTGAAACTCTTGTGTCCAAGCCCATTAATTTAGCGGGCCGAGTGGGCCGAGCTTGCGGGCCGACCCACCCATGAACAGCTCTACTTTATTCCTATGATAATGAAAACTTATGCGAGAGTTGTATTTACAATTAGAATGAAGAATGTCATATAAAGATTAATTGTCCATTGTAAGGACTTAGGATTATATTTTCAGCATGTATATAGTCAAAATTAAATAGACTACAAAATTACTGAGTTAAGAAAAATGTTGTTATTCGTTAAGGGATATATGAAGTGAGCAAGGGAAGACATGTAAAGGAACATATGAGGTACAAAGCACAAATACCATTATACCACCGGTGGTAATATAACCAATCCAATTCTAATTGAGTTTTTATGTAAAGTTTATGAGCTTTTACAAATTTCGGAGCTAAATTGTAAGTTCTTGAGCAAATAAATTTTAGTAAATTAGCTCACCACTTTAAACAAAAGCTCACAAACTGACAACAAAACTCAAAAACTTTTTTTGTTTTGGTAAACATGTGAATTTCATTAATACTAACCAAACGATCACAATATTTCCGTCATATCTCCATTACAATTGAACTTAGCTTTAGGTGCAATCACTCAAAGCAACTCTAATCCTCTTATCCATCTATAATCATCAGCTCTTATGTTGGTCACACATTGACGAATTCGACTCCTTGTTAACTTCCATATGTCCTCAGCCATTGTCCTAGGGTGTATTATCAAACCTCTCAATCTGCATATATTCCTATTCTTCCACACCAAGTATATAAATGCACTACGAATTGCAGTCAGAATTTGCCTCCTTACCAAAGGCCACCTTCGAATTCTAACATTGAATCTCCAGCTTAAGTTTAGAGGTATACTCTCCGCAAACTTCTCTGTCACCATCCACCAACAAGCCAAGCTAAATGGGCAGCTGCAAACCAAGTGCTCTAGAGACTCAGATGTTGCCAGACATATATCACACCTCCCATCAACCTGGATGCCCATCCTGATCATTCTGTCCTTTGTAAGTAGTCTATTATGTGCTGCCAGCCAACATATGAATGCATGCTTAGGTGTATTATACCTGCTCCACACCATCCCTGCCCACTGATGTTTCTCATGCTCTCCTCTTAGCCATTTATACCCCTCAGCAATAGTATAGTTTCCATTAGCCTTTCCCCAGTCATCACCCACATAACTTGCAATGAGTTTATCTCTTACCATCCAAATTTTCCTCCAACTCCAGCTAGTGTAAGAAGGGGGCTGATACATTTGCCATGATTATCCCTTGAGGTAGACATGGTTTACCCACTTTATCCACAGGTGGTCTGCCTTTGAGGCTATCCACCATAAGTATTTCCCAAGAGCAGCTACATTCCATAGTCTTATATCTGTGATGCCCAAACCACCCTGCTTCTTGTGTTTATATAATGTTTCCCAAGCCACAGGGGGGCCTTATTCAGATTTTCATTTCCACTCCAAAGGTAGCCCCTGCATATCTTCTCAATCTCTATAATTATGCACCCAGGAAGGATGAAGATACTACTCCAATAGCAGTGCAAAGTATTCAAAACTGAATTAATCTTTTAATAAAGCTCAAAATCAACAAAATCAGTTTTAGTACATCTGGTGGTACAATATACATAAGAATACGCGTTAAAGAAAAATAAATCAGGATCAAATGAAGCGCAACAAAAAAGAAAAATTGTAGCAACATTAGTGATGCTACTATTGCTACACAACTTGGAGACCGATAAAAAAAATCCATGCAACACGACTAATTACATAAATGAGATCAAAATTAAAACAATAAAAATATGGAAATCCGTGAATATCACGGGTCGTTAAACTAGTTGTATATTGGAATCATTACATGGAGTATAAATTAATTTAGTATAAAATTGTATCCAATAAAGTAAACAAATAAATTACAACGTGAGATATAGTCGATAAATACTCCCTTTGTACCAGTGAATACGTTACTATTTCCATTTTGGGGTGTATCAGTGAATACGTTATTGTTACTACGGAAGCAAACAAACACGGCGAGAGGAAGAAAGAAAAGAGAGAGACGCAAAGAATTTTACGTGGTTCACTAATAACTTGTTAGCTACCTCCACGGGCGAGGGGAAAAACTTACACTATTGTCGAGAATGCAAATTAGAGACTCGTATTTTAAGCTCTCTCTAAGTCAATACTTAAGAGACTCAACATATTTGGATTGACTATAAAGAGCAAGAGTGACTCCTATTTATAATAGTAGGATCACCCACCACTTTGTTGCACAATTAATGTGAGACTTGACTACTATTTATACAAAAAGAAATCAACCCACTTACATGAATAATCAGCATCTTTACCGGACCACACCTCATAAGGTGTCTTGCAATTAATACCCGTATGAGGTCACGATTTATCAAGTAGCACGCCGTCTTCACAGTTTCACTCTAGAACTTCCTAGTCAACCCTGAATTAGAGTGCATGCACCGAACTCTCTCGAGCAATGTGTAATTCATTCACTCTGCAACACCGTTCTGCTGCGGTGTTCCCCGAATGGTATGACGATGCCTCGCAATACCATGAATCTTGCAAAGCTCATTGAACTCAGACAAACAGAATTTCAGACCATTATCCGTTCATATCTTCTTGCCCGTTTGATTTTCCACCAACACCTTCCACTGTATGAAGGTTTTAAGGACCACGTTCTTGTCCTTTAACAAATAAAGCCACATGTAGCTGGAGTAATCATCTATGAAAGTGACAAAATAGTGAAAACCTCCAATACCCTCTCGCGAGCAGGACCCTAACAATCTGAATGGATATAATCAAGTATGCCCTTGGTAGTGTGCACTCCTTTGCCGAATTTAGCATGATGCTTCTTCCCGAACTCACAATGTTCGCAGGATCTAAGATTCTTCTTCTTAAGCCTGCCTAGAAGATATCTCTTAGATAATGTCTGCATTCCTCGTTGACCCATGTGACCAAGTCGCATATGCCACAACTTAGTCTCATCCAGATGACCATCTGACGCTACAGCTGCAGCATCTGTCAGCGTAATACCTGGCAATATATACAAAGTATTTCTCTTGATACCCTTAAGTATCAACTTGGAACCCTTCTGAGCATTCAATGTCCCATTTGAACCCATAAATGTGAAACCTCTTTCATCTAAGACACCAAGAGATATCAAATTCTTCTTCAACAAGGGAACATGTCTTACGTTCGTCAAAGTACGAATCATACCATCACATGTCTTAATCTTGATTGATCCAATCCCAACAACTTTGCAAACGGCGTCATTGCCCATGACAACACTACCACCGTCCAAGCTCTCATAAGTGGAAAACCAATCACGATGTGGACACATATGATATGAACAACCTGAGTCTAAAACCCATTTGTCGGAAGGATGTTTAACCTTATCAACAGTTAAGGCCATATCACTCTCCGAATCATACTTCTGACCCTGGACAACAGCTGCAGTTGAAGACTTCCTCTTCGGACAATTAGTCTTCCAATGTCCCGGTTCCTTACAGATGTGGCAAAGGTCATTTGGGCTAGGTACCTTAGGCTTGGGCTTAGGTTTACTCTTCTTTTTACCTATTTGACCCTTCCCCTTAGATGTGTTAACTACTAACCCAGTATTAACTACTAACCCAGCATTATGACTTTCACCCACATCAACAGTCGCCTTTTGACGCAACTCCCTAGTGTGAAGGGCCGACTTCACCTCTTCTAGGGTCAAGGTTTCCTTCCCAACCACAAATGACTCAACAAAATTCTCATAAGAATTGGGCAACGAAACAAGCAATATTAAGGCAGCATCCTCATCCTCTACTTTAACATCTATATTACGCAAA